>JAYMTL010000007.1:0-276256 GCA_036897445.1 Pelargonium tetragonum
CGTATAAGCCCCTACACCCTACCTAGCTTCAAACATTGTCCATCCCGACTTCTACTGGAAAAAGAAGGTGTATGCTTCACCCCATTTCTTAGATTTTCTTTCTAGGCTTAGTCCTTACTCTTTTAATAAAACTTGCTTAAAGTAAGGGGCAAAAAGAAAACAACACTTATTTTTAGCTCCATTTATATTCTTCGATCTTCTTTAAAACACACGTGAGGTAAGCCTTTAACTCATATGCTTATCAATTGGTTATAGGCGCTTACTTATTTAAACTTTAGTTTTAGATTGCAAACTCTTTTACGCTACTAGCTAAAGAAAAGCTAAAGGACCCAGGGGGTACCCTATATAGAAAGACTTTTTAAGTAAAAAGTTGAGGAGTGGGAGATCCAGATCCATTGGAAGAGTGTCAATCTTTGTATAAATTCTTGCTTATATATATAGAGTTCGGGGGTATCCTCTCCGGTCTATTTTCCCTACGATTTTTTGTATAATTTTAATGCATTGTTTTATATAATATTTGAAGGCTTTCAGCAAGACATTAACTTATCTAGTAAACCGCTCCCTGTAGGATTTAACTTACAAAAGAGGAATTAGAAAGGAATTCCTGTACAAAGTAAAAAACTGCTCTTATCTTAGAAATAACAAAGACTTAAACTCTCTAAAACTTTAACGGATCCTCGAAAGGTCTTCAAAATCAAAACCTTAAGCTTCTTATAAATATCTTAGACCGTATTCTTAGAACCAGGATTCCCTTAGATTTTTCTATTTAACCCCCCCTCCTAATTAGAAAATTCCTTAGATCTATTTCATTTCTTTTTATTATTTACGGGCACCCGTTAATCGTACTCGTAAAAGTTCTTTAATTACTTTAGTTTTTTGCTGCCTCTTGCGGAGCTCTAATTACGGAGAAAATACTCTTGACTTAAGTCTTTTCTACTATACCCCGGGTACTCATACAGGGTCCTCTAACTCACTTGTTACATAAGGAGAAGGCCCTAATAATAAATATCACTTCTATAAATATAGGAAACCTCTCTGCAATTCCACTAAATTTAGGATCCCTTTTATAGAATTGAAGATTAAAAGCCCTTTTAAGTAAGAATTAGAGCTATATCTATTTTTATATATTAAGAGTAAGAGTCCCCATTAGAGAATCTAGCTAAGTAAGAGAGTGCTAGCAGCTAGAGAGTATCCCCAAGTTTAATTCCGAGCTTAACTTAAAAGTTTTATACGGAAAGATTTTTTGAGTTCCTTAATTCAGGGAAGTGTACGTTAGAGATTTTTAAGGCCCTTTTAGAAGCTTTTTATTATTATTATTATTCAGAGATTCTAAAAAATGAAAGAAGATAGTAAGGCTTCAGTACCCAGATTTCGAAAAGTATTCTTATACTAATACTAGGTCTACTCTTTCACATTTTTTGGGTGCTTTGGGATTTATTATAAGCTAAGGATGCAAAGTTATATAAAATTCAAAGGATTTTAGAATTTCCGGTTATAATTCATATTAAGAATGCTTATTCCTAGTATATCTGAGCGGCTTTTCAATACGAAAAAGTCTTTTACTACTTAACTTAGTATTTTACCAGAAATTTTTAATTTAATACAAGGAAGCTTCCTTTAGAAGTCCAGGGAGGTCTATATAGAACCCTGCCGGGAAGGAGATTCATACCATGAATATTTTATCCAACCAAGTGTCTTTTTATTGGCTTTTGTCTTAACCCCTTTAGAGTAACTTTAACCTAGGGAATTTCATAACTTCAATCTCGAAACAGCAAACTAGAATGCCGGAAATCCATATAGGGGAAAAGGCAGGAAATTCAATACAGAAAAGTACCCGCTAAGCCCCTAGGCTTGTGAATTCTATTATAAAAACAATCCTTTTAGAATCTGGATTCCCGAATAAATAAAAATATGAAGGAACCCTTTTTTAAGTATTTAAGCAAACTTTAGAGCCCCTGTTAAAAGTTTTTTAAATACCAAGGAAATCCTCTCCAATGGGGCAGTCCCGCAATCACTGGTGCTTGACGAGCTAAGTTGATGAAAGTATGATGTTAATATATTCTAGTTCTAGTAAAGGATCCTGCACTCTCATCCCGAAGCTTAAAGACCTAAATACAAGTATACTTTTGTAGTGAAATCTTCCTTGATTTAGGTATTCTTAATAGGGGCGCCTCCTACTGCCTTATATAAACATACAATAAAAGAAAACTTTGATAATTGGCAACCAAAGGAAAGAGATCATAAAAAGTACACTTAATTCTAGTTCCTTTCCTTCTTACTGCTGGGTATTTAGGACAAAATCTTTCTAGACAGCCTTAGAAGCTTTTCCGTATTTAAAGTTAAAGGGGTTTCTTATAGGTCGTTCCCGTACGATTGCTAGTTCCTAGTAGCGATCCACAGGGGAGTTAATAAAAAAGAATAATGGAGGACTTAAAGGCAGTTACCTATTAGAGTTTAAAGTTTTCTCTCAGAATCAAGGGCTTTTAATTTAAAACACGGGTTGAACCAGCTCTTTTAGAAAACCTAGTATTGGGTACTAATTCGGGATTCTTGGTTTTAAGATAATTTATTGACTTTTCTTCTAAAAATGGGGACGAGGTATACAGTTTCAGCCTAATACTTAAGTCAATTTTATTCATACTCTTTCTGTACTCCCTGTAATTGGGGAAGTCCTTATTACTAGAGATCCATCAGTTTTCAAATGCTCTGCTTGGGGTTTAACCAGTACTGGGTATATATAGATATAATATCAAGAACAACGCAGGATTTCCTTTTCTTAGCGAACAGGGTCTTCCTAGCTTCATATCTGACTTCTTTTTTACTGGAATTCCTAAGACTCTACAAAAAAAGTTTCATTCTCTAATAAGGGCAAGGTTTAGGAGAGTCACTTGCACACAATATTATACATTTTACAGAAGGGATCCTTTTTGGTGACATATAATAAAGGCTTCCTAGAAAAACCTAGCGCAAGTATAAGAGTAGAAAGATAGTTCATTTTTATTTAGTAAAGATGTTCATATAGCTTTTTGCTCGGAAATAAGAGCTAAACCTTGCTTTTCAGAGCCCTCCCTTGAAATTTTATAAGGAAAGTGCATAATATAAGGGACAGCGCTTTTTCTAATTTGACTAAAATCAAAAGGAAGAGCCCTTTATTTATTAAAGTCCTCTAATCTAATTGTTTTTCCAGAAAAAGAGATGTGCAAATAATAATGTACAGAAGTATAAAAAACTTATTACTTCGCGCAATGGACCGGTGCCCCTTAAAAAATTGAGCCCCTTCCCAGGTAATCTCAAGACAAAGAAAAGCGTTGGTATCAATCTAAGGAATCCCGAAAATAAAGTAAAGTCTAATCTTAGGTTGGCTGTTAAAGCCCCTCCTTGTTAAGAGATTTCGGATCCATGTGATCTTGACTTCAACATTTCTTAGAAAGTAGACAACTCGTTAGAGAATTTACTCAAAGTATACTAAGTTCAACTTGTTTATGCAAGTCTAGAATAGATATAAAGTGTTCTTATTTCTCTGGTGTAGGAAAGTGAAAATTACTAAAAAGTATACAACAATACGTACGGTATTATTAAAGCAATAGGGTACAGAGCCGCGCTTTTCGACTTCCAGATAGAAAACCCCGGGGGCCCCCTCTCTACTTTCCATTGTGCAGTGCTTTTAAACGATTGGCCTTGCTGTAAAGACTTTATTCTAGTTTAGATTAATCCGAATTTTCTCTCTAACTTGGATTAGCTTTAATGTACCGAACCTTCCAAGATTCTTGTAGGATGCCCATAAAAAGCAACTTTAGAATTTTTGCGGGTCTCAAAGCTTTCACTTCCCCCTATCTAGAACAAGATTTCAGTTTGCTTCACGAACGAGATTAGGAGTTTTTTTCCTCTTTTCTTTACATCTTTACATACTTATAGCCCTTTCTCGGCACCTTCCTAAAAAAAGCTAAATGTTAACAGGTTTAAATTAAATCCGTATACTTGAAATAGGTTAGACTAGTAATATAAATGAAAAGACTGCTTTTTATAAAAACACAATTGGTGGGTAGATTTTAGCTGCATGCCTTAAAAACGCTGTTAACTATTACCTCTATGATTCGCATGCCTCCTGGAATTCCGGTCTTTATCATATAGTAATAGAAAAAGTACCGGCCTTTGTAGATCCTCGTTAATTGCACAAGCTAGTCGAATATGTATTCAAAAAAACCCGCGCTTATTTCAAACAGGTTTTCTAGAATGCCTTTTTTTGTACAGTAAATACGTTTTTGTCTCCCCGACGAATGTTAGTTCTATTTAATAAGAGTTTCTTTCCCATTTAATAAAGAATTCCATGGGCATTCCTAGCACAATCTTAAGAATAAAAAGTAGTTCTTTAGCTGGTGCTTTTGGGTATAGTATTATCCAGTTTTTGGCATTATAAAGTCAAGTAAGTAGAGAATTCTAAAGCAATTTGTTTTAGGGAAGTACAGCAGTATGTAGAACTGAAGGTAAGCTTGTTCTAAACAAGGTTTTTAGCTACAAGAAAGAAAAGTAGAAAGAAAACTTTTTTGTTTTGTATGTAGGTTAAAGGTAATGAGTTTCCGACAAAGACATTTTAGAGTATAGGGAAATAGGGTCCTTACTTTGGTTGGATAAAGTATAAAACCCAATCTTTCTAACATTAAAAGGAACTTACTGCTCCTCTAACTAATCCTGGATAGGAATTCAACTCAACAGGCAGCTCCTTGTTTCTGGTCTGTAAGGTAGCTTCAGAATAAAGGGGGGCTTACCAAGATAAATCTTGCCTTCATGTTCTACTTGCTTTGAGTATCCCGGGGTAATAAAGGACTCTTAAATACTTTACCTTAGTAATGCAGCCAAAAGCCTTTAGTAAGCCTTAACAATCAGGCAGGACTAAAGGAATATCTTACTATACAAATTCTAAGAAAAGCTTTCCTTTTGTTAGTGTATATAACTCAATTTTCTGTTCTAAAACCCATTCTCCACGGTAAGCTTTTTTTAATTATTTATGCAGCGGACTTTTTATTGAAAATTCTCCACCCTTATAAAGTGTCCCTTTTTTTGCCTTGCTCCGAAATAGAATAGAGTCTAACTTTCCTATATAACTGTAGGAATTTGGACTAAAACCTTGTATTTAAATTGGTTAAGGATATTTTTAAAAGTTAGACACAAGGACTTACCATTCTATAAGGCTTTTTTCTCCTTAACGATAAAACAGGGGAGGAACATAACTTATACTAATACGACTATCTTATTATCTTATACAGTCTATAACAAAGAAACAAGGCCTCTATATTTTTCTATTACATTTCTATTCCCAATCTATCTATTAGTTAGACTTCTTTCTCTTCCTAACAAAAGGATCTTTACAATATACTCCTCTTTTTATCTATTTACATTACATCTAATAAGAACATAACAAATAAAGAAAGATATAGAATACTTTCTATTAATACATATTCTACCTTCTACTAGTAATAGACTTCGCTCTTCTTTACCTTTCCGTTGTTAAAAAATTTCTTAAGCAGGAGCAGTAATTATCAAATAGGGAGTTTTTTACTGAATAGCTCCTGAATTCTAGCAATCCAATAGAGTAAGATCTCTATTATATATACTAAAGTTTTTATTTACTCTTATCTAGTCCTGATAAATATATGTATTAAAATGACAGGAATTAAGAAGTTTTTGGTCAATTATCTCAACGCCTTACTTTTTATTCTTATTCCCATAGCTTGGTTTTTTTGTAGATATGCCAACACTAAATGCGGAAAACATTGCCTCCATGTATAGAGTAGGGGCCTTTTCACATCTAAAGAGTCCCTGACAAAAAAGGGTGTAGATTTCTGTGCCAAGTAATTAGGATTAGTGTTATGCTTTACGCGGAAGGTAAAAGGATAAGGCTTTCGTCTTAGAGTTGTTTGGAAGTTTTATTGTTGTAGGAGCTCCGTAAGTAATACAGAACCCGTTTTACAGAAAGACTTCCTTAAGTCAGATCAAAATATTTCCTTTTCACAGCTACTATACTAAAAAGGGTTTTTCTTAGAGCTCCGCAAGTCGTCCCTTGGGATCCTTGTAAGGTTTTTTTAATTAAATAAAAAGGGGAATTTCGGGTGGGTAAATACCAAGTTAGTAACTGGCTTCTACTCTCGCGAAGTGCTTTTTGACATGTAGGGTTACATAAAGTTGGGTACTGCTAGTTAGAAAAACAAGAAATAGCGGTTTCCGTTTTTAAAAATCATCCTGTGGCATCATACTTTACTAGATCGAAAACCTCAACTACAAAAGTACACTTTATTTCCAATAGCTTTATCTGAATACTACTCTTCCTTCTCTTCGCAATCTTAATTGAATTCTCCCTACAGCACCCTTTATAACTTCAACTACTTTATTAAAAATAGAAACCCCTTTTCTGGGCCTTACCCTACTCTTAAATTAAAAGATCCTTGACCCGCTTTTGCTATTGGCGTGTTAGAGAAACAAGGACCCTTGCCGTGTAACTAACTATATAACTTACTAGACTAGAGAATTTCTAATTTGTAAGAAAATAAAGAGAAGAGAATCCCTACTAAGTCTGCGTAAACCCTACACTTTAATTAAATAGGTTAGATTACTTCGGTAATTAAGAGCTGATAAGGGTTTTTTATAGATAAATAAAGTCCTTTTTACAAAGCTTAGGGTGTCTCTAAGAGTTAATAATTCTCCTCTTCCCTTGCAGGGTTATAGGACTCGAGCGGCATTTCATTTAGTTAGTGCTTTAACCTTTTTAAATTTTGCTTAGTTGATTTTTATATAGGGATACTACATAAGTACTACTAAAATTAGAATTTCCTTTTCTTCGAGAACGCACAAAGTATATAAAACCTAAATAGGAAAATGTAGGGACCAAAAACCCTGACGAATTTATAAAGATCAAAGATTTTACAAGAAAAGCTACAAGTTTCGCTCTAGAGGGGCATAGGAAATTTCTCATTGTTAAAAAGGGAGGCTTTATATACATTTACAAGACGACAGGAGCCCTCTTTAATAAACAAGGAATCCTGCATTAGGTGTTGCCTCTTTCTGCAAGCACGCCGGCTTGGCCTACCCCATGTGTTGGAAACTCACAAAAAAGTCCCTGATTTATGCGCTTACAACATTTAGTTAGGAATTAGGTAGGTAAAAAAATCCCGCGAAGGCTTGCTAATTTAGATGCCTATCCAAGTTCTTTTTTTGTATAGAGTATAATTAGACACATCCTCTTATGTTATGAATAAATTGAATCTTGTGAAACCTAAAAGTGCTACTAGATTCGAACCTACGTATTCTATTATGTTACAAATTGAAGAGCTGAGAATTGAAATAGTTAAACCTTCCCTTTTATCAGTAAAGGGAGTTTATACTACAAAAAATCAACTAAAAAGCACTAAACGCCTCCTAAAAAAGAGTCCAGATCTAATAAAATGGGCGGCTTGAAGTTTATTCCTGGCAGGTCTCGGCTTTTAACCTTTTATTCAAGACTCATTCTAAAAAGGATCTCCTGTAATGCAAAGAACAAACCACTCAATCATAGAAGTAGGTGCTGATTTTATACCATTTTCAAAATCAAAGCTTAAATGAATTCAAATACAAATAGAGGAAGAACCCCTTCTAGACCACAGGAGCTGGTGGGTATAGGATTCTCTTAGTACACCCTTGAGAAAACTTCTTTTCAAGGACTCCACTTGAGTTCGGGAGTTGAGGTAAACATTAAGCCCTGTATCACTCAATGACAATCCTGAAACTGAAAGGACAAAACCCTAAATGAAATAAAACTTATCCCCTTATTTTTATATTGCCGGTTTTATCAGATACAAAAAACCCTTACAAAATAAACTTTAAACGGGGGACTTTTAAAATAGGGCACCTTTCTCTGAAATTTTTTGTGGAGAGTTTACTTTATTTACTTAGTAGTCTTTATATTAGAATATTGCAACTAAAAAGGCTCTAGTAATTTGCAGTAGAGTGGCTGAGACCCAGGATACTATACTCTTTCTCTTAAACAAGGAACTCCTATCATAAAGTCATAAAGACTTTTCCTTACTTACCTCGTTTTTCCTCCGTTGCTCCTCGAAATAAAGATAGCTTTGAAAATCATTTAAATAGAAAGGGACTCCTTTATAGTGTAGGAAAAATAGATAATTATCCACTCGGACTTAATCAATATTCAAGTGGTATAGCAACACGGCCCCGTAGTTGTCGGTTCAAGTCCTAGAGTAATTGTGTTAAGTGAATCGATAGATTTAAAGTCATCGGAGGAACGTATCTTTAAATTTTCAAATCTCGGAATTTCTAAAGGAGAACGCTTGGGATCTAGTGGTTCTTGGGGTGTGAAAGAGCACTTCTTGTTATTTAGAAAGAGGCAAAGCTAGCCGAAACCTATAACTAAAAAACCCTTCTGAAAGAGCCTTTGTACAAGCTTTTTCTGTGTACTCAACGAAAAGTAATTAGTATAAAACCTTAAGGACGTATACTTTAGTCCTTACAAAAGCGAGCCCTTTCGTTCCAAATTAGAAAAGCTAAAAAGCGCGTGAGAGTTCCTTTATGGACACGTGAGGAAATTTGACTCATTAAACTAAGAAAAAATCTAAAGCAGCACCACCCCCAAATATTCCTTAAAATCAATAAAAATCTCCTTTTCAATTCTATCTTACGAGTTCCCACCTTTCATTTGTATGCTCTCAATAAGGGTAATTCATGATTGAAACACTATCTATTGATCCAAAAATTTCGAAGTATTCGAAGAAGGGGCCCACAAATAATAATAGGTAAAGCTACCCAGAATTTGTAAGACTTTTTGTGTCTTAATAAGCCTGATAGATATCGGGACTCCTTGGTCAAGTCCTGTATAAATTATAGTCCAGAAGTCCGAAGCTTCCCTTTTTTAAATGGGGAGCCCCTAAGGGTTTTTTTATCTGGGCAATCGTTAGAGTATGCTTAAAATTCAGTAGAAAAAGGAACCTCTTTTTGTCCTATCCGCCCTTTCTCGAGCCCTAACCTAAAAAGTAAATCATATCAAAAATAGAAGCTTCCTTCGGATTTATATCTCGACCGAGTACTTTATATACATTTCTCATACAATACCTCCCAACTCTTTATATTCAGTATAACTATAGCTACAATACAATCAGTAAAGGAATAACTAGAATACAAATAGTACAGGTAGTATAACCCTTAACCTTAATAAGCGTAGTACAACCTCTTTCTCTATAGCGCTCACTCCTCCTGCTTCTGTTATAGCTTCTAAAACAAGTAAGCCTGCTAGCCGATCCTAAAATTCATATATTTTTCCCTTATTTGTATTTGTACAGGAACTAGAACTTCTTATAGAAAAGATATACTCTATTTGAAAACTCGCCCTGGGATTATGTTAATAAAACTAAGCCTGCGCTGCCACCCTAAAATCTTCGCCTGCGCATCCCTACAACTATACTTTAGAATTCTATAATCTGGAACTTGTTAACAAAACTTCTGGCAGGGCATGCACTTCTTTAGGAATTCCACTAAGAATTTTTATAGTAATAAGGGAATCTTAGAGAAAAGCTTTATCTTTAATGCGCTTTTTCTGGACCCCCTTTCTCCTTGTTATAGCGGTCCCTTAGACCTTATTGCATATCTTGGGTATTGCCAAATATATTGAAAAGTACAGAGGCAAGAGCTCCCTTTAACTCACATATGGTTGTTTTTTCTTTTGAGCACAATCCTAACTGTAATATAATATTTTGTAGGTATAGGGGTCTTTGGTCAAGGCGCGATTTAACCTCGGAATAAAAATCTAACTAAGACTGAAGCAGAGCTTATAAGTCTTTTCTAGATTAGTCAAGCCGAAAGCGTGCTTTATTAAAAAATTGAAAGTCAAAATAAGTTTGACTAATAAAAGATTTTCTGGCATTTCACTAGTTATCTGCCGAGGGAAGGTTTATACAAAGCTAAAACTATCTTTATAGGGCAAGGCTCTTGTAAACTCGTACTACATGGTTAAATCCGTGTTTTCAGAATAAAATAAAAATAGACTCTCAAGGGTATTCTATTTAGTTACTAGAATTGAAAAGGGGGAGTAGGGAAAACCTAGTAGTTTGCAGTCGAAGCCTTAAATTATTAAATTAATTTGCTAAAGTCCTGGGGATTCTAATAAGAAAGATCTTGAGTTAAAGAATAAATCATTGCGGCATAAAATCCCACCTTACTTGGAGTATTCTGGGTTACTATTTCAAACTAAACCGGGGTATAAGCTATTAGATTTTCGCAAGGAAAGCCCTATAACTCTTCTGTCAATATAAGGTTCTAGTCTAACGTAGAGGGTATACTACTTTCAGGGTATATCATTTAATAGGTTGTAAAAAGGATTACTAGAAGTTATATGTTTATGGCGAGTGTCAATATAAAAACCCAGGACACGGTAAAGAAAAAACTTGTGAAGAGGGTGTTATAATATAAAACCCAAATCTGCTGTAGCACTCCTTCAATATTCGGGAACAAGGACTTTTTAATTATCTACTAAAAAACATAAAAACTTTTTTCCTACCTCGGTAGTATATAAATAAAGCTTATTATGAACAAGAGTTATAAACATATCGCGCTATAAAATATTTTATAGTCGGGGCTAGAAGTAAAAAAAAGGTGTCCTACTATATAGAACAAAACCGGAAAAAGTCATTCTCATAAGGGATATCCTGTGGGGCCTTTATAGCCAACAAGAAGTAAGTTCATAGAGATTATCAATCCAGTTATTTACATTCCTTTATTACTTGGAAATTCCTTAACTTAATAATTGGAACTAGAAAACCTGGCTTTAAAAGATCTTCGATACCTTGCCCTGTTTAGATACTAGCCTTTGAATGAAGCCTTTATACGCTCGATTTTTATAGGTTTTCATTATTCAACTTACTTTCCCCTTAGATTTTGGAACTGCTTGACAAACACTATAGAAATAGCTTGATTAATGGGATTTGGGGTTTCTTATTACTTATTAGTATTGGATAGTAATAGAGGTCTATTTGCCCTATTCTTAGTAAGGTATAATCTTTTTAGTTGTTTTTGCCTTAAGAGGAAAAATCCTTAATAAGTATATAGAATAGTCATTCTTCCCAACTGCAGCGTAAGGAGAGTAATGCCCCCCATATAGTAATAGTTCAGTTAACCTTACGCTGTGACACCAAAAATTCTTCTTTTTGTAATACCCGATTCTTAATACCTCCTCATACCTAGACTTCTCTTTTTATTTATTATCCAGAATCGGAAACCTGGAAAAACAAGGAAACACAAGACCCATCCTTCCTTAAAGCTACAAAGCAGACTTCAACTTCTCTGGGAACCCATTTGCAAAAAACCTCTTACCTGTAAAACCCTTACTCATAGCTATTAAAACTTGTTTCTTAATTACATTACCTAGTCGCCTATCCTCTTAGTCAGACTCCCTATCTGTATCCTATGAGCCTTACCTTATTTCTCTATACTCCAAAATCCGATCATAATACCTTCATCTTAGCAATCTTCTTTAATTAACTCGTTATTTGGTAAATTTTTCTCGCTGGATTTCTTAAAAAGCCTATCAAGTAGCTATATTCATTTCTATTTAGTTATATAGTAAAATCCCCTTGCTCCTAAATAACTTTATAAACAAGTATAAATTGCTTTAGTTTAGATCTTTTTGATTCCCTTTAACTGGCTAAAAAGACTTTATCTACCCCAGCTTTTAGACCCAAAACTTACTTTATAATGCCTTGCCTACTTTTCAACTAAAACAGCCGGCTTCTACTTCAATTCTAGGAATAAACTCTAAATGAGACTCTTTAAGCAAAGACTTTCCATAAAAACTTAGGGCAACAAAACTCTATTCATTAGAACTACACCATAATCTACCCTAAGGCCATTTCCATGCGATAATTTAGGATTTAGTCTACCCTGCAAGGTGGTGTTTTTTTCCCTACCCCAAGTTTTTACGAGCCCCTTTTTCATATGCTTTTTTTCCTTATTATTTCTGAAACGTCCTTCCAATCTAGTCTAGTTAACTCTAAGAAGAAAACCAATAAATAAAATATGATATTGACAAAGGGAAAATCTACTTATCCCCTAACGCCCTATACTTATCTTTATTTACCGATAACAATAAAAAACTTTTACTTAACTTCACATAACAGGAGATTCCTTAAAGTCCCTAGTATCCCTTTTTGACTTAGACTCGCTCTCTTCAATTGTTTATTACTCTTTATCTTCACCAAAACTATACCTCTTAACGTACCAAAAGTCCAAGTCTTTGCATTATTAGGAGCTATACCAGTCTTTATATCTGTAGCTAGATTCTCCCTCTTTCTCTTTTTGGGGGACTCGGTAAATAGAGAAACTTAGGTCACCAAGAGTGATTTTGTCTACTATTCTTCTAGGTCTCCCATTCCAGATAGTGAGGTATAAAGCTCTAAGGCTTAAGAGGTCTAGGCAGTTTTCTTTTATCTTTATACCATCCCTTGCTTGCAATTGTAAGAGAACCCGCGTTAAAGAGACGGAAGAGTGGATCTCTGTATCTAAAAATTCCGGATTGGATGTATACAAATACAGAATAAAAGTAGCTCTAGGAGAATCTTACGAAAATAGAGAAGTACCCGTTAATAAGGCTAACTCCTTTCCCGCTGTTCTGAAATTTCATATTTGATAAACTCCGGTACTAGTAATCTTTATATCTCCGATATTTTTAGAGCTATTCCTCGGTTTATGACACAGACTTAGAGGATGGGGGTGCGCCTAAAGTCAATAATAGGAAAAGTTTGACCTACAACCCTTTGTTTTGATTCAGAGTTTAAGGCTCGGAAACTTTTATATATAAATGCAGGGAGGGGGAACCATACGTCCGGAGCTCTAAGGTCCTGTTATTCGCATCTAAAAAGGGCCTTAAAATAAGTTTTAAAAGAATGATTTTTCGTTTTTAAGGGGGTTCTCTTACAGTAAAAAGTAAAATATAAGACAGTTTGGTATACCCCTTCTATACAGAATCTAAAAATATAAGTTAGCGTCGTCGTTCGTATATATCAAAAAAGGATGAAAAAGCTAAGATCCTTTTTAGCAAATATCTTAAATTTGAACAGTTTTCAGAATTAAGGTCCCTCAGGAGTTTGTTTCATTAAAGAAGCAGAGTTCAAAAATCGAGGCCCTCTTCTGGTCCTATTTTATTGCATAACTAATATTCTTGATTCCCATATTTATTGTATTATACTTCCCGGGTATAAAAATTCATAATAGAGTACTCTTTTTGGATTATCCTCCGCCGAATTTCCTTTAAAGGTGTATATCGAGTAATATATTAAGTAAGGAAACGCCGGCCCGCGGGATACCCATGTTTATGAGTCCTTCCCAGTATCCAGATTAAAACTCACGGACTATCCACTCTACAATTACTGGGTTTGGCCTTTACCGCTAAAAAGGGAAGTGCTTTTACAATTATATACTTATTGACGAAACTTTTGCTCCAAGCAAGCGGGTCTAGCTTAAGAGTTGATATACACGCTGTTTTAGCTGATAATTTCTCTTTTTATAAGGGATATCCCCAGTAGGGCGCTTCCTTTTACTCCCTGAAAAATTATTCAGTTATACGAGAGCTCGATACAAAAAGACTTAAAAAAGTTAGGACACTTTAAATGTAAAAAAAACTTTCTACACCTCTATATTTCCATTCCATTGACATTTTAGTTTATACTTACTTGACTGTTTCTTCCAAAAATACAGCTGATATTGAAATATAAATATTCGGGCTTTAGTACAAAAAAGGAATTCCGGTATAAATAGAAAAGCCCTTTATAATTTTTATAAAAGCAAATTTAGCAGTATCTCATCAGTGCTCCTAATTAACTCTTGTAGGGGGGAGCCCTTTGCGTGGTGTTAAGATCGAAACTTAACGTAGTAGTGACCTCTTAGCGCTTTTTTTTTTCCAAGTCCACAAAAGTCGAGTTATATAACCCCCCCTATTTACTTTATTCTCAATATGTCTCCTTCATATTGAGAATTCCTGCTCTCAAAAATAGACTCTAGACAAAAGTTTACAATTCACAGTGTTAATACCACTTGCAAGGGCCCTTAAGGTATTAATTAGAAAGAAAAAGGATAAGCATTTTAGATATCAAAAGTTCACTAAAATGAACTAAGCAATACCAGTACTTGCTAAGGGTTCTACAAGATTAATCTGCTAACTCACACCCTTGAAAGTAAATAAAAACTGTCCAAATGAAATTCCTCAAGATCTTAACGAATTAAAACCGGGCATCTCAAATTAGCAAAAGAAGGGGTATTCCGAGAGAGTTTAGTGGATTTATAGAACTAATAAAGGAAGTACTACCTCTATTTTAAATTAATACTTGTTCTTTTTTGCTGCTATTACGAGAAACTGATAAAAATGAAACATTGCTTTTAAACCCGACGCAGATAAAATGACTATTAGAGGTTATCATTGGAGTACCCTTGTAATAATTAATCAAGATATAGCCTGTAGTTTGTAAAGTAATGGGAGTGCTAAAGAATTTCTTTAAGTGTTATATAATAGCAGCAACCTGACTATAATTATATTATTATTTAAAACCCCTCGGTCGAGGTTAGGATATCTTAGAAGTCCGACAGACGGCTTATACTGGACAGACTCTATAAAAATGGCTTAGATAGAGCAATCCTTACCACGTTGACTAATGACTAAACTTTTTTCTGAAAGAGCGACTTAAGTTCTATGCTTTTTCCTAAGTAAGTGAAAATCTTTAATAATCCGTTTTGTATTTGAATTTTGAATGTAGTGAGCGCTCCTCTCCCTATGAATTTACCTTAGTTAATTTTAGTGTTTAATTGGATTGCGAAATGGGGTACCTTAAATTTAATTAAATAGAAGTCTAAGTTTTTAATAACCTGTAATAGAAGTATCCCAAAACGGGAACTCCTCCCCTTTTTATTCTTGAAGTGGGAATATAGAAACTCTACCCTTTTTGAAAAAGAACTCAATTCTTACTCCTAGAATTAGGGACTACTACGACTCTTATGTTCTGCATCCTTTATTCTTGACTTGAAGTAGGGTACACATTTTACCCTTTTATTGGGTGTCCCCCGGCTTTAAAGGGATTTCTAAGTGTTGAATTTAACTGATGCTAAGCTAAAATTTTTATCTTCTCTAGTACAAAACAGGGATAAGGGAGATATGCCCAATTTTGTAGTGAAGATTTAGACAGTTATTATTAAGACTAATTTGCGAGAGGTTGAGAGTTTTGCTGAGTACAGTCACCCTATAAATTCTCTATTCTCTTGTCAGGCATTGGTACCTCTTTGATGGATGCTTACCCATTCGCACAAACCCAGACTACGAAATGAATTTGAGTCGAATCTCTTGAGAGCTCTTATTCAAGCAGAAGTTTGCGGGTTATTTATCTACATTCCTAACTATTCCTCAACAAGATACTGATAAAAAAATGTTGCGAAGTGCCTGTGGCTGTTGCGTGGAATAGTTCTTAAGTTATACTTACCTCTTGGTATTATCTCTATCCGAGAAGGCAAAAAGGCTTTTTGTAAGATAATTTGGAGATTGGACTAAAAGACCTGGACCTTTACTCTATTACGCGAGGTCTTAAAAAAAGTCCTGTAAAAGAACTGCGCGAAACAGTAAGGGAATATAAAATAAAGCAAAAACCCACGTTTTGATGGGAAAAGGAAGATGTTCAGGTAGATAAAAAAGTAAAAAAAGTTTAATTCCAAGAAGTTAAGAGCTACAAAGCATCTTGTCAAACTTAAGCCAAAAGTTAGGACCCCTAATAACTAGATTCTTCTAGGAATTCCCTCTTAAAGTACAAGGAGGTCCCTTACTGAATCCTGGTTTATACTCTGGTAACTCAATATTTTATAAGTTTCTTACGTCTAAGTCCTTCTTATTTCTTGAAATTCGAGAAGATTCTTGTTTCAGGTAGGGTCCACTGCAAAATACCTGATTTTCTTAGATTCAGGAGCCCCCTTTGTGGCAAAAGATTTTAACAACGTAAGAATATCAGATAATATAAAGTCTTTAAAAGATGTACAAAAGGGTAAAGAAAAGAGAAATAGAATGATAAAACTTCAAGGCCTTTATACTAGACTCGTTATATTGAAGAGTGATAAGGCTACCTACGCTAGGGAATGCGCTTTGAACCTTCCGCGTAAAAGGTAAACTAATCCGCATTTTAACTCCCCGTTCAGCAGCCTATTATAATAACAAATTGTTACCGGTTAAGCAAAGGTTTCTATCTATAATCTATATAAGTGATTTACTCTCTTTTCGAAAAAAACTCATTTCCTTTGGTAAGTTTTAGTCAAAACGCACAAACTAGATTTATAACCTTTCTACAAGAGGACTATAACATAAGCTTCATGTAGAACCAAGGATTTACAAATTAAAGTTATTTTCGAGGGTCTCCGTAAAAACAAATTTTCTACTACTAACTTACACGGCTTATAGGACAAAAACAGGGTAACACTTTCCTACTGACTTCAGTGCTCCATCCCTAAATCAGGATCCTTAGTGTCGTACCAAACGCTTTTCTGGGCTTTTCTAAAAGATTTTTGACTCTATGTTATATTTTTAATTATGAATTCTATCTTTCTATTTTACTGAACTCAGATAACCTTAGTAATGGGTAATCGCAAGGGATCCCTAAGCTAACCTATTTCAGAGCCTATATCTATAATTATAATAATCTTACTTTTCTTGAACCACAATCAATACTATAAGCGGGGTCCCTTTCATTACATTGTGCTGCGAGGAATACTACTTACTACAAAACACATGAATTTTAGAGTAGTTATTATAACTTGACTTTTGGTTGCTCAGTGAACGAGCTTTTTCACCTAACAAATTTCCTTTTAAGTTAAACAGGGAAGGCTAAGAACTCTCTAGAGGATATAAATGAATCTGGAATATAAAGTTACGCATTCTCTACATTCGGAAGAGCTTTACCTAGGAATTTTTTCGAGTTTTCTATCTAGAAAGGAGTAACCTTTAATCTACTAAATTTTGTATTGATCTATGCTTTTTTGATTATGACAAAGAGCCCCGAGGAACCCTGGAATAAAAAGAAGAAGTAGTATGTATTACCCTTTAAAGTTTCTTTTGTTTGCGCAACGGGACTTGGAAAATAACGGGAAATTTTGGGGATAAAGTAAAGGAAATGGGGGGTACCTAAATAAAAATAGAAGTATCAGACTGCGCTTTACTACCAACCCCCACAAATGAATCGAACATAAAAACCAAGTCAGATGCCAAACAGTTTAAGAGGTATTAAACTCTGGAGAAAAGTCATTCTAGGGAATAACTTGGGAATTGCTCTAAGGAATCCTTATTTGCATTCCGGTTTAAAGGCAAAAAGGTTTAAGGTAATGCAATTAAAGACTAAACGGCAGATAGAGGCTTCCTGGTATCTAAAATTAGGAAAGAAAAAGAACTTAGAAGAGAAGCTTTCACCCCAATTCCTAAGATCTTAGGAATAAGGTAAATTAGTTCGTAATGGGAATAGGGAAATTCTAGGGTATAATGTAAGTAGTCTGTTTTGCTTACTTGCATCTCTAATTAGAACAAAAATATGCTCTCTTGCTTTAGGGTAAGGGTAGATCTAACCCTTTTTATTGCACAGGAAAGTTTCGCTTTAATCAAGGTAATGTAATTAAAGTTGCTTTCTCTACTAAAAGTACGGGGCGAAATACTATACACAGCAAAGCCTCTAGGAATCCCAATTACATACATCAAGAATAGTCTACCGGACGAGTGTGAGTAGAAATAGGAGTTTAACTTGGTTTGTCCCGGGCAGTATTATACTTGCTTTTAGTCTATACTTTTTGGTCACGTAAATTAAAAAAAGTTAGGAGGATACCCCTATGAAAAACTCAAAAGAGGCGGAGTAATAAACTTAAGATTCTCTAAAATGCACATAAGGATTCATTTAGATTTGTAGAGCTTTTAAAAGACTAAAGGATGTTTTATTAAAAACATTCCTAGGTTTTTGGTCTATAAATAAAGAGCTTCTAAAGAAAGATTCAAGATTTAAAAAAAGAAATAACTAGTTAATTACTAAACTAGAAGTTGTCCTGGAAAAGCTAGATTACGGAATTAATCAAGGGGTAATTGTGTAGGGTTTGAACCTTTGCATACTTTGACAAAATTTTCGGGGACTCTTTTAATTGATAACTGGATTTATATAAGATAGGTTTTTTAATATTATCACGCGCCCCCTAGCTTTTTCAATTCAAGAAGCTACCTATGTTAGAGCAAAGTTTTATAAAGTTGTATCGTTTCAAAATCCAGTTTTCTTACACGACAAGTAAAAGTGCTTGTAAAGAGTCCTTTTTAGGGGCTAAGTATTAGCAGTTATTAGGAGCCTCGCTGCAGTTACAGTATAAAGAGCAAGAACTTTTAAAAGTTTTTAGCAAAAAGAATTTGCTCCGGAGAGTCCTTAGGAATGAGCACTTAATTTTATAGTTCGTTAAAGACCAATTCCTATATGATTCCTTATATAAAAAACTCCTTTACTTTTCAAGAACTTGTACGTACTATATATAAATCAATCTAGACTCTTTTTGAAACGATAACTTTATAGTCAAATTTTCTTTTATATCTTTTTTTAGAGTAAACTAATATTGTGTACCAAACTCTATAATTTTATATCCCTTTAATTCTTGTTGAGGCAAGCTTCTATAAAGCTGAGTCTAGTTATCATAACAAGGAGGCCCTTATACTACCATCCCTAGTAATTAACCCCGGGTTTTAACAAAAGTTTAAGCTCTTCTAGTATCTCTTTCTTGCCAAAGCCAAGAGTGCTCCTAGTTTACAGCAACTCGAGTCTAGAAGGGATAAGTTTGATTTTTAAGGAATCAAGGTCAGGAACAAGAAAAACTATATAAGCGAAAAACCCAAGCACTAAAGGACTTCTACGCTATAAATTGCCGCTACTCTTTGTACTCCTTTAATAATGGGAGGAAACGAAGTAACTTTGCACTCGAGAAACGAGGTTTTTTCTAAATAATAGTTAACTTGACTGTAATTACATTCAATTTTTTAAGGGAGGCCCTAATTTTTAGAGACTTTAATATACTCACATCACGGGGCTCTTTAAAGGGGTTCTTAATATGAGTCTAAAGGAAGAATCCACAGTCAATTAGAGGTTTGATTATCTAAAAAGCAGTCCTTACCTGGCTTTCTATACAAGTTTCTAGGGCTTCCTAATCTAAGAATTTTGAGTACTAGCCTTTTTGAAGGCTTTATGTTAAGAAATTTTCCGGTAGAAGTTCATTTAATCCTATTTGGAAAATAGACTTCGCTTTTAGTAGTGTAAGTAGTGATCGCGCCTGGCCTTTATTCATATGAGATTCAAGGAGCTTCATGCTTTTAAAATTCTTTTATTATAGTAAATTCTTTAGTAAACCGATCTAGGAAAAAACATTAACTGCCTGAATTATAATTAGAGACCCCTTTAAAAAAGGGAATCGCTTTGATAGCAAGCAAGTTCTCTACAAGGAATATCCGTATCTTGTGAGTCATAAGTCAGAATTTTTTTGTATAAATTTATGGCAAGAATCTCTAATCATGAGTCAACTTAGAGCAAGAATCCCTGACTGTAAAAAACGGGTTCCTTTTGATACACTTGCAAGACCTCCTATGCCACGTAGGCAAAATGTAGATTGAATTAGAAGTCGGGCACGGGTTCGAAATAGCTGTTATATAGATAATTTACCTAAAAGTTTCTCTTCTCCTAAGCTAGATCAGGGGCCCTCTTTATGGTATAAAAATCCTTTAAGTCTCAATTTCTTTTTCTTTAGAGCGGATAAACTCAATTATCTTTTCTATTTCAAACTTGTCGCAGGGGTACGTACTGGAATACTACTTGTTTAAACAGGATCGCTATACTATGATATCAAAAAAAACTTTCTTCTCTTTTTTACTATTTCTTAAGGTTCTTAAGGAGATTGTCCTTAACTTTCTTACTCAGTCTAAACAAGCCTGCTCCCCCATTTTCTTTACAAAATCATCCCTGTTTTCTATTAAAGTTGCAACGAACAAGCTGAAATTGGAATTTCTACAAAGGAATACAAAATCTAACTATAGAAGTCAATAGAAATATTCCCTATAGAGCCTCGTAAGTTAATTTACTCCCCATTATTAATCCAGTAGTCTTTTTTTATCCTTAGTATAGTTAAAGCACATAGTAAATAAAATTCATAAAAACCATAGCTGAGTTAGTTTATCTAGTTTATATCTTTAATCAAGCTAATTTTAGTTGTCGACCCTATGCTAAAGTAAATAGAATCTTTCTTGCTTTTTAAAGGCTGCTCTACACCTTGCACACAACAAGGGGTAAAACTCTAAAGAGACAAAAACTAATATAGAGATTTAATTCTATACAGCCACACAACTGCTTCCTGTCGAAGAATACCCGTATCGTAAGAGTTTTTTGGTAAATTTAATATAGGATCCTTAGTTTAGCGTTAGCGGAAACTCTTATGTAATTTAGGAAAGAGAATACCGAGGCATAATTATAGAGATTCCTGCTATTAGGTAGGGCTACTTGTGCTATAGCCAGTAGATAGTCATTGAAAATAGACGTAAGATAATATAGGAATTGCTTCATTCAAGAGGCAGATAGTTCTAACTAAGCAAGTATAGTTCGCATATTTTCAGCTAATTATTAAGGTGCTGTAGGATATTTTTGTATAAAACATGGGATACTCCTTTATCGTGTATTAAGTGGGATACAAAGCTCTTATTATCTTATCAGAGTCTCTCTTGGAATTCCTTTGCGAATCCGTTCCTTGAATGCATATGGAGCTTAACGGGTTTAGAAGATGTATTCAAAATTTGAAAAGGGGTTTCTACTAGGAACACTCGGAGTAAAGCGAAAAAATAGTTAAGTAAATTAAGTAAGCAAAAGCCCTATTCCTTAGCTGGATTGCCCTGCATTTTGGAGTTAGGATTTTGATGGGAAGTTTTGTATATATACAGAGGGCTTAATAAAGGTTTACTGGAGTGTTCTTAACTAAAAGATAATGTAGCGGATTGCTAAGTCTCTTACACTTATTTGTCGAAATGGCTAAAGTACAGGATTTAAGGTTCTTAGACAAGGTTACCTTAAGACTTTTACTCGACCCTAAAATTGCCGATTAAGGTTTTATTACAATGGCTTGAAGTTGAGGTTTACTCGTAAAAAGTTTTAGTTTTAAAGCGGAAGCTGTAGATTTTCGGGTATTTCGGGAGTAGGGGCACTTAATTTCTAAGAAATCCGTTAAACAGAGTGAATCAACCCTTCCTAAAGTAACCTAAAGGGCCCTCTATGTAAGACCGAAAAGAGAGGGTTAGGTACTTTATTTAAAGTTTTTATAACCAATTACTACTAAGTGTCAGTTAAGCCATTCTAGCCTAGGTATCCAAAAAGGGTATCTTGACATTTTTGAGATTATAGATATAAGATATAAAAATAGAGTTATAAACCAAAGGGAACGAGCCCCATCCTCCAAAGACTTTAAAAGCTCTTAACACAGGTTAGGGAACCATAAGAGGAAAGTCAGAAGCCTTGCTTGTAAGAACTAAAGAAATTTCTAGCTTTCATAAACAGATCCAGGAGAGTCTTGTGTACCTAGTAAAACTCGAATGTGCGGAACCCTCTTTTTTTGTTTAACCCGAGTGCTTTATGCTATCTAGAGAAGAGAGACGTATACCAAGGGCTGACCCTAAAAACCACTATATAACTATAACGTTATCCGTTCCCCTAGAAACTTACGTCAAAGCGCTTTCATCTGTTAACGCTTAAAACGCAATTTAGTATCAGAGCACACTATTAAGAAAAAGACTCGAATAGGAGAACCCGTCCCTAAACCTAAAGTAGCTCCGTAAGTTTGTTATGATAAACCTTTAGTATAAGCAATAGGAACTTACTTCCCAAAAAGGGGCCTTCTCATTACATACTGCAAAAATGCTTTATCAAGGAGAAGCTTTCGGGCTGAATAATTGCGTGTTGCCTTCCCTATTCTATTTTTTAACCATAGCTGGAAATACAATATAAAGTAAAGATCCACCAAACATAAGGCTTTGACCTAATACTAAAAGTTCTGTCTCTTCAGATTGAGCGGATATTCGCCAAAGCAACGACACAAGGCAAGAAGGTTCCTATTAGGCTAGACTTCTAGACAAAAATGGATTTGGTTTTTCTACCTACAAAAACCCAGGTTATCCGATGAATTTATACAGCTAGAGTTAAGTACTTAGCAATAAGCAATCTTAGATGTAACCCTTCACTTAAGATCTCCCCCTTTTTTTGTGTGACTGCCTTTATTTTAATACCTAAAGTGACTTAATTAGAACTCGCGTTAACGGGAATCCTTGTGGAAATTCTAATGTAGGCTTTATCCTGAAAAAAGTTAATAATAGCAGCGTAAAAAGTATAAAGAAATAAATACCAGACCCCTCTGAAATTAGAAGTTCGTACCTTGCTTGGATAAAGTCTCTCAGGAAAGATAGAGTAAAAGTACTTATACTTCAAAAACTCGGTATAATAACTCACATAGTAGAAACACCTTTTTATTTATAAGGGGTATGGTGTATGTACGTCTAGAATATATACAACTTAGCCCCTAAATTCAATCTCAAAGAAGAGGAACCCCTACAACATTTATTGAAAAAGGCTCTTTGTTAGTCCCAAGCTCTTTCAGAATATCCGCTCTAGCCAATTTTAAGGATGAGGGTATCCAGTAAATACATTGTAATCGTTTTGTAATTCTATAGGAGGCTATAACATTTTACCAAAAATTTCCTATAATACAGGAGTGTAATCTATGTCATGTTGCGAGGAGAAGTCCCAAAAGCTCTGCCGTCTTGAAAATTCTATCATTTAGAGTTAGGTATCGGCTTGAGTGGAATACCTTTTCTTTTTAAAGTCAATTTTGAGCTCTTTACCAAATAGAGTCGAGGGCAGTGCCTTCTGCTCAAATATCTTGTGGTTTTTTCTAAGATACTGCTTTAGGTCAAATTAAAAGATTTAAGATAAAGAGTTTCCTTCTTTTTTCTCTAGTTCTGCTAAGTCTAAACTTAAACCCTCATAAAACATTTTTCAGTATGTCCATAAAAACAAAATTTAGATGGGAATTTCGAAACAAAGGGCTTCTAAGGTAAACAATAAAGAAACCCATAGGAAAAGGCTAGCCAACTCCTTGCTGTTAAAAGGAATATTACATACAGTGTAGTTTAAAGGACTCATAAAAAAGGAATACGGATTAGATAGAACAACCTTAAAGTTTATATAAATTCTTTCCTTTTTCTGTAGTTTAGGTATCTCGTAGGGTGTTGATTTTACAGTAAAATTATAGATAAAGATTTATAGCAAGGACTACCGTGAGAATCTCCCTTACTTATTAACCTACCTAGTAAGAGTAAGAATGAGGAGTCTCCCCTTTAAAGAAAAAACAAGAGTCAAAAGCACAGGGAATCTATTCTTGAACTATGACACACTCTGCGCCCCCTGAGTTTTCCTAATAGAAGTCAATCCTTCTAGGAGGGGTATTTTGGGGGCTCCGGTATTAAGTATAAAAGGGTTAGGGAATCTAGAATTCTTGATATTGTCATTTGAAGGTATTGCTGCATAATGTGGAGATTTTCTAAAAAGGACTAAAACCCGGTTTATTTTAACTCGAGAAATTCTTTTTTAAAGTGTAAAGATCCCGCGTCAGTTAGATAACTAATCTGGGCCAAAAACCTACCCTGTATATAATGCAAAAAGATCTATCCTAAGCCTTTCATATTTCAATTTAAAGAAACTCGCGTTGCGCGCTTAAGGTTTCTTTTAGTAAGCATATATTACTTTTCTTGCAGAGAAGTCATTCTACATCTATACATTTTTAGAGACAAGTTCCCGTTAGTATAGGAGCAGACTGTGAATCAAAGGAATGGAATACCTAAATTACGGGAGTTCGCTCTAGTAGCTACGAGTACAGGTTCTTAGAAATTATAATGAAAAAAGTATAGGACTTAAGTTCATAATATAGTCAATTTGCTATTCCAATTCCAAAGGAGTTGCAAGTATTTTACCTCTTAAAATAAAAGTACTTTTTTAGAAGTGCTCTTCCAAATATGCTTGACAAGGCTCGAACATAAAATTTATAACCTCTGATAGGGCTAACTTCCTTGCCGGGTACTTTAGTATTTAGTATGAAGCCGCCCTAAAGCTTTCTTTATCTGGATCCACCTTTCTTTATTCATAATTTTTCTTTGCTTATCTAATAATATCGCTGAAATAAACGTATATTACCCTCTCTAAGAATCTAATCAACTCTGGAAATATCTATGGAAAGGCTCAAAACTATACTGGAAACCCCGCTTAAGACAAAGAGGGAAAGACTAAACATATGTCCGACCCATAGCTTTTAAAGCTTCTGTTAATTGCTTTAGACTAAATATACACTTAGGAATTACTGCAATATCCTTCTAAGAAAACCTTAGCTTTTGACTGTATATATGCTGGTAGCACGACTTGAACCTTTGGTTTTACCCCTTTCGAGGCGATTCTTTACCTACAAGGGACTTTTGTTTAATGGAATGAGATACTTATGCTTCTCTTTATATTGGTTTATATTAACTAGAGATAATGAAAAACAGATATATATAAGTTTAGTTAATTTGAAAGTCAATTGCATGCCAATCAAAGGGAGCATTTAAATTCTAAGAAATTCAATTCCTCTATTAACATTAACGACAATTCCCTTTACTAAGAGTTCAGTATTAGCCTAGGCTTTCTTAATAGCTGCACCTCTCCTAGTTATACTAGCTTTCTTAGGAGTCCGCTAAAAGGCTAGACCTCCCCTTTGAACTTTGACTCTTACGAGCCCTGGTAGCGACTGTCCTTGTCCTTATAACCCAAACCCCTCCTGTTGTGTCTGGAACACCTGTAAAAAGAACTCAACCCGCGTGGAAAACAGGATTCTCTTTTCTTCCCCCTTACTTAAATTACTACTCGCTTTGCCGAGAACTCGTCCTAACCTTTTTCAACTCCTTAAAGAAAGTCAAGACATAGTAGAAGGAAAAACTCTCTTAAACGTAAACCTATAAAAATTATCCTTGCTTTGCTTTAAATTCTTAATACATCTTTGTGTTAACTATAATTGAGAACTTAGGGGCACTTGATTTCAAATGAATTTCCTCCAGCTAAGAAATTCAAGAGGAAACTGAACGGTGCTAGAGTCTAGAGTTTTTTCGTCAGTTTCGATACCAAGTAAGGTTTTACCGCCGCCCTATTATATATCTATTTTTTTGAATTGCTTGCTTTAGACTCTAAAACTCTATAATAGAAAATAGAAGTACTTAGCTCTTCCTTCAGTTAACTAGATCGGAAAGCGAGGGTCTAATACAATCTAAACGACTACCCAACTCTATTCTATAAGGTTTCTCTTTTGATGGGTAGTGAAGTTTAAGCTAACCCTATAAGGGGCACTATGCCCTAAATAAACCTGAATTAGAGTTTAATATAAGTTCGTAAAGCTAAAATTTTTTAGGGATAAATCATCTAGAGTTTTTCTATCAGACCTCAAATTAGACTTTAGATTTTCCTCACTCACTACTAAAAAACCCTGGGATTTCTCTATCTTGATACCTTCTTTTCTTATGAGCTTTACTTAAAGGGTAGGGGCTCCACCTTTCCTGATAATAACTCTAGCTCTAATGTTACTAAGATTCTTCTTATAGGTATTAGTATTCCATGGACACTTCTTAGAGTCTTCCCTTTTGTTAGGAAATATAGAATAAGAAATAGGAACTTGTATTATAAATGTACGTTAAGTTGTGGATATGGAATAATATCTAGTTATAGATTATTATATATAGTCGTTCTATAAGGCATATTCCTCCGGGTCTTTGGACTATTACATTAGAACGGATAGAATCTTAATTGTATAGGAAATAGTGACTCTTACTGGAGCGTAGTGAAGGGGGCAAGTAGTAATTAGAATAGTCAACCTTACACTATGCCAACACTGACAGGAAAAACAGGCTTTAACTTAACTCCCCCTGCCTTAAAAGGGGCTCGTAAAGGAGAAGAAACCCAGACCTCTACATTTAGCTTTAGAGCTTTACCTCTCTGGATTGGAAACAAGACCCCAAGAGCAACAAAACTCTATTCATTACAAGAATAACAGAGCTAATTGTACGGTCATTTCTGTGCACTAAAACGCAATCCCGGGTACCCCGTAAGTTGGGTACCACCATATTTCTCCTTCAGAAAACTAGCATCCATCAAGGGGATCCTCTTCTTTTTTAACTTTGTCAAACTTTATTACACGAGACCCACCCGGGAAATAAAAAAAATAACCTTTTTAATTCTATACTTAGTTTAGCCGTTTTAGATTTTGAAACACAGGTATCGCAGATAAGCAACTACTTACCTTAAAAACTTAAATATGAGCTCAGAAAAAGGAATACAAATGAAATCGAATAATACCGAAGTTTATATAAAATCTTTCTTTTATCTGCGGGTTAGGTACCCTGGTGTTTTTCTTTTTAGCTGTTTTATCATAAAATTCCTATAGATTCATGATAATAACTACTTGAATATAGTAATAGAATACCTTGACAATACTTACTATAGGATACAATAGTTACAAAAGGGCTACAAGAGTAAGGCTAAGGTCTCCATTAAGAGTACAGAAAAAGGTTATAACTCTAATACAAAGCAGCGGAGCTAGGGGTCTTTTCAAGAGAGTAGTACAGCTAATAAGACTGGGCTAGCTCCTAAGATTATAAAGATCCAGATAGTTAAGCCATTAACAAATGATAGTCCCTATAGCGTAAGTCAGTATACCTAAGAATTACCTATAGCCTTAACCTCCCTCACTATGTTCTGGTCGGTAACATAGATTCCTTCCTTTTAAATTTCTTTCCTCATTTAACGATAAAAGCAGAAGGAGGGGTATACCTTAAAAGAAACGAGTACTACCTTACTTAGCCTATCTAGTACAAACTTAAACTACTAAGACTATAACTACTGCCCGTACACTGCCTATATAATACTATAACCTATGAATGTGGGTGTACTTAAATCTTATTACATAAGTTTTCCAGGTTTCAAACTAAGAAACAGGGCTAAAAGTGGGTTTATTGGTAATAGCTTCAGGTACAGACTTTAAGCAAAGCGATTACGCGAGCACGAGAGGAACTTCTCGAGGATATTAAGAGCAAGGGAATTCAAATTTCAATATGTTTATTGTTCTTTATGCCTACTTTTTCTTCGTAGTAAGTTTGTTAGCTCCTAAATGCGGACCTCTGCGTGCATACGTCATTTCACTTTGCCCTACCTCTCCATTCATCTCACTAAACTCTTTCGAGCTAAAAAGTAAAAAACAGGACTTGAACCCTAAGACCTTGAATTTCCTCTGCCTGTATTTTAGAGGGTTTTGTTACATTTCATATAGATTTTCTATGGGAAGGGCATACAAGATATTTCTTTCTATTTAAGCTATTTCAAAAATGACTAGAAATGCTTCGATCAAAAGAGTATCCTAATTTCTCAATTACAACATTTCAAAAAGGAACTTAGACTCTATACACAAAAACTCTAAGACTTACGGGATTCGAACTTGCAAGACTTGGGGAATGATTTATCCGTTTTAACTTGAAAAAGTGGTCGATTAATACGGGAGCTTAAAAAAACTTTTTTCTATAGACTTGAGAACACAAAATTCATTCTATCAAAACTCTTCAAATATAACATAACTGTTAATCATGTATACGCAATTCGCAAAGAATAGTAAAAAATTAGAACCTATTTAAGGAGTCTTTTTAATTAAGTCGACTAGGTGTTTATATAAAGTCAAATTTTTAGTATACTCTGTTTCTGAGACTTGGTACAACAAAATACTTAAAGTCAAACTCCACTCAGTATGAATAACCCCTCACTTACTATTTGCGAAGAACGCGCCAGCTGCACACCAAACTAAATATCCACGAAATATTAAGGGAACCCGGGGGAGTTTATGAACCCCTGCATATCTTTAGCAAGGCTCCTATTTCTTGTATTCGAATGGGAAAAAGCTAGCCCCTCCGGCGATGGAACTCACAAATACTAGATTAAATAGAAAGTAATTGCTTGCATCTTTGTAACCAGCACTTCTTTTTTGGAAACCCTAGCTCGTGACCTGGAGTTCTATATTATAATTATTTTGCATTCAATAAGGGACAAGGCTCGCTTTAAAATAAAAAGAGTAATAACAACCAGAAAGTTGAGGTGTTAAGTTTCCCTGTGAGAATAATAAAGTTTCCGTATTTAGTTTAGAAAAAAACTCGGGTAGTAAATTCTCTCAAGCATTTAAAGAAATCCCTTTAGTCTGGTTTTAAAAGGGGTGCTATACCTTTGTGATTAAGCAAAAAAGTCCTTATTAGCGTATACTAAACGTGCAAATTTGAGGTTAGTTATCTCTAAAGGGGTCTTTCTACAATTTTACTTGATAATGTTATAACCCTGACAATATATATTGTACTATTACATACCCCGAATTGTTAATACCCTACAGTAATTGTTAAGCCCCTATAAGAAAGTGTGAATTATCTTTTTAAGCGAAACGTCCTCAAAGTCTTTTTCCCTCTCTAGAGAACCCAGCCTAGTAGTAGCTCTAAACGTTCAGGCCCAAAATTTCCTTAATTAGGGTAACCTCAGCTCCATCGCTTTAGTAGGTCCTCTTATTTTCCAAAGCAGAACTTTTTAAAAGAGCCTTATTCCTTAAAGGGATTGCTCTGATTTATATAGTAATGTATCTTGCCTCGCTAAAGGATCGCTTTACACTTTTGAACAAAAGGATTCTTTAGAGTTACGCTAGGTTATTCTAAGGCTAAGGAAGGTTAATAGAAGGAGACATGCCTCGGTGTCCTACATCTTAACTTTTTGTAAACCTCGCGGATAGTACCATAAACCCCTCCCATTATAGCACTCAGTAAAACTAATGCTATTTAATAAAATAGTACGAACTTAAACAAAGTCCTCGTAACTCCAGCCTTTCACATGCTTTAGATAAACTTAGAGTTCAAAACCGGGCTATAACCCGTAAACGCCTAGATGCAAAAAGGAGTAATTACCCAGATCTAAAAGAATTGTGCAGGGGCTTGGAGTAGAGGGCTTTCTGTATTCCTTGTGACATTCTATTTGCTTTCAGGAGTTTTAAAACTTTTTACTAAGGAGGAAAGATATTCTTATCATCAAGAGAGTCTTGCTTACATTTGGTTAAAGTGCAGGTTATATAATTAAGTCAACTTTAAGGACTCAGGTAGTTTTTGAAGCCTTAATTTGGCCATACCCCTAAAAAGTCCGTACTCTTACTTTCAAGTTAAGTAAATCCGGGGATTCTGGCGCTATATTTGGCCAGTCCTATAAACACGAGTGTTACTCAATTACCAGCATAAACTTAAACCGAGAAAAGCATATCACTAGAACCTCTATTTATTTTATACGAACTCAAATTTAGAAAGGAAATCTATAAAATACGGAGCTTTCCTTTAGCTAAAAACCTTAAGATAAAGTCCCTGCTTACTGAGGATCCTCTAGTTAAGGAAGCCCTTTTGTCTTATATTTTATTAACGACGTGCTGTTGTGAACAGGGCTTCCTTTCGGGTACAATTCTTGATAAATTAGGTAGATTATTAATTTTTTTGTTTTGAGGATGCTAAAAAAAGTCAAAATACATACTACTCAGGTTCAAATCCTTTTCGTAGTTAAGAGAAATACGAGGAACCTTTAAGGGGAGTCAAAAGGATAAGAACACAGATAAGATTGTAAAATGTGCAATCCTCTCTTAATATAATAAGGGATACGGGAAGTACAACTTAATTAAGTATTCTTGGACAATTCTATTGTTTGAAAAGAGGGGCTTTGCGGCAGGGGTTTAAAATACATTAAAAGATATTCCAAGGCAAGACTACTAGAACTCTAGTCCGTTTTTAAAAGTAACTAAAACCAGGAGTGCTCATCAGTTCTAAAAGGGATTTCTCAGTAAATGAGGTAAGAGCACTAGTGAGTTAAAAAAGACCAACAAAGTGAATAAAAAAATTTCTAGTAAAAACCTTGTACTAAGTCAAAAGACTTAAAGGGAGAATCTATACCCAGAGTATAGATTTTAAGATACTATATAAGGGAGTGAGGTAGGTAACTCTAAAAAGACCGGTCTTCTTTAATTCTAAGAGTTTATAACAGAGCTTTTATAATAAGTATAAGAACTTAAAGTGTAGCTTTTAAACTAGCGCCAACTCAAAAGGAAACTCCCTGTTATTTAATAAAAATAGAAGAAAGCTTCTCTAAAGTTGTTTCTAGCTACCAAATAACCTGAGATACAAAAAAGAGTCCAGAAGATCCATATTTATACACAGAGAGTCCTTTCTAAAGCTCGGGTTTACTTGATACTAAAATTTTAGGGGGCGTTTTTAAGGTAACTAATTCCGAGCATTCTATACTAAAAAAACCGGAATTTATGTCACACAAAAAGGTGTAGTCTACTTTTTTTAATCATTATCCTGGAAAGTCATTTTCCAGAAACTTCTTTTTTACCCTCTTATTCCCACGCATTTTTTATATCACGAGTCCTTGATTCCGACGATAACTTATGACTTAATTTACACGCACAAGGTATATAAAACGAGTAGGTCTTAGGCCAAAGCCTTACCACTATCCGGATACTGTCTGTTTTAAAACCACCTATCCCGCTTAGGATATTGCAATATTTAAGTATTTATCTAGAATAGAGATCCAGTACAACTGCCTCCGAGTGGAGAGAGCCCCAATTACTTATATCACTTCAAGAAAATAGACATGTTTATTTCAGACAAACCCTACTCGTAGTAAGGGAATCCTAGTTAAAACTATCTAGAAACTAAAAGTTCCGAGCAATAAACTCAAGATAAACTTCTTAACATGACAAATACTAAGGGAAATACTCAACATTCAAGAACAAGCTTTCAAATTAGGCTTTAATGTATAAAAGGGGCTTTTACGGATACTTCTTGGCCAGTAAAAACGAAATTCAATTTTCGCATAAAAACGGAAGACATTATATTATAATATTATAACAGCGCCCTTTCCAAGGTTCCCGTTTGGGTTTTTATCAGATTGCTGGGAGAAAGAGAAAAGATACAAGATTGTGCTTAAGTGTTGTCTAGAACTTTGGAAGTATAGCTCTCATTGTTAAATAAAGATTTTTAGGAATTTCCTGTAATCCAGGCTTAAAGGATTCTTAGTATTTTTAACAGCATCTCCTTTGATTCAACTTAGTATAACTACATAACAAGCTTATAAGTGAATGCCAAATTTAGTATAAAAAGTCTTCTGGTTTTTTGGAATATTCAACTTAGTACCCACATGCTTTTTATTAGAACTCGGGTTATTCCGTATTCCTTACTTAAAGTTACTCTCCCAACTAGGTATTGTAAAATCATGTAAAATATTTAGCATTTTTCTCAGTTTTCCTTTTGGAATAGGCACCCTCAGTAAAAAAGAAAATCGCTTGGGAGGGTCTAAGTTTCTTAGGTATTCTGTGTCTGATTTATCTACCAAATTACTTCCTTTTATAACGGGTACGATCATTAAGAAAGAAGTAGAGTCAATTCTGGTTTTAGAATACTTTCTCCTTTCATTTTAAAGACTTCGAATAAAAGGCCCTATAGTACAGGACTTTAATTATACAGTAAAGAGTAAAGGTGGATTAGTAGCAATGGGTATTTCTAATTAGAATAAGGTCCAAACAGAATGGGTACTTTTTTTTTTGTAAAAAGTTTTATATATCCCCTAGGAATACTCTTTAATGGGATTCCTTTATATCTCTTGAGGTGGATACGCTACCGGATATGCCGAGGTTTCTATTTCTACCAACTAAAGTTGAAGACTGCCGAGAATTCCTGATTACTAGATTACTTTCAGGGGGGCCCCTCTCGTGCGTTTTAACGCGAATAAGCCTCCTTTGAATTCCTTCCTTTTTAGATATTTGCAGAAGTTTTTATTCATTCAAAATACATAAACTTTTTGCTTTTTGAAGCCGCCCTTCGTAACAGAATTTTAAGTATTAAGTACTGTTATATAAACAAGTTCAACTCCGTTAACGGGTATTAGAAAACTTTAGGTTTACCTTTATAATATAAAAAAACTCTCTATCCTGAAGGTATAAGCTTGATATCCGCGAGTCTAGGAGGCTAATTATAAATAGAGCACTTGTCTTTCCGAAGAAAATTCAAACTAGAAAGTTTTTACTGACAGGCTTATGTTAATAAAGGAATTTCTTTTCAAAAAAGTTGTCTATTTTTCAAGTTAAGAAGCATCTTGTCTGATATTAGGGGCGCAGAAAGCAGCTCCTTATTCTCTAGTTCGAGGGGTGTTGATTTATAAGAAAAGTTTGTTGGCTATCTTTCTCGTATTGGTAATATAAACAGCTCTATATCAAGGGATTCCTTGGAGGGCTATATTTAATGTAATGTGACAAATAACACGCGTTTTTCTACGGGAGGTTTTTAGAGTAAAGGTTCTTTTAAGGATCTCTTGTTATATACGGAATAAACCATTTTCAAGCCAGAGTTTTAGGTAAGCAGCAAGTAAATATCTAACAAAAGCAAGATAATAATACTAGGTTAAGGAGTTCTAAGAAATTCCAGTCTAGAGGGGCCCCTCCGGTTACTCAACTCTATTAGTGAACAAGACTTCCTCAAGTCAAGTACTAAAATCTTTCTTTGAAAAAAAAGGACATGTAATTGGTTAAGACTAAAAAAGTCAAAAGTCGTACAAAGCATAGCTTTATAGCACATTTTCTCGGGGATTGAGGGACGCCCTAGAGGTTTGGCAAGACTTTGCCAAATCAAATTAAGTCAGAATTCCAGTCTAGAGGGACGCGCAGAACTTTTAGTCCTAGTAAACTAGCACCTCTAAATATAAGGAGCACTTAGTAGGTAGTTTTTTGTGATATCCTTTATGTCATCGAGTCTTTTCCGTATTAAAACTTTCCGCAAAGCAAAGGAGGTTATATTATCCTAGGGATTCCTTTTTATATCTGTATTAAGAGGGTTCTTTTAAACAAGTTAAGAAGTTGGTCAAATAGGGCCTTTTTTAGTTATAGCTCTGTAAGTGGATTCAACATTTATATGCGTACTCTCTTCTATTATCCCTTGAGATAAATTAAGAGCTAAAGCTTCAGAGAATACTTGAGCATTTATTAGGCGTACCCTGAGCAATTAGGGCCTCCAAAAGGGAGCGGCTGGAATCCCTTTAGAGTTTTTGTTCTATCTTTAGCTAGTCGTATATAAAAATTTCCAGTATAAGTATAATAGAAAGGGGCAGTCGGGTGTCTACAAATGCTTGCTAAGGAAACTCTTTTAAAAGTCTAGTACCTTGTTAATACTAGGCTAAGTTCCCACGTCAGCTAAAAGAGATTTTGAATAAGAAATAAGAATTAGAAGAGGAACCTACATTTCAATAGAAGCAGGCCCTCGCCGGCTTTTTTTATAGGGATCCTTGTCAGACTCAATAGGCGTATATTAAAGAAACTCTTATGAAGCCTCGAAAACCCGGAAGGGCACTTCTACTTGTGAATTACTTTTTAAGGGTCAACAAATTCTGGCTTTTTCCTGGATAAGGCAAGAGGAGATATGTTTATAACCCCGCCTTGGGAATAGAGAGGTTATTTAATAAAGTATAGGGGTTGGTAAATTATAGCTGAATACTCTTTATTAGTAAAATATGACTCCGTTGGAAACAACAAGTCTTTTTATTATATAGGTATTTTACTAAAAATTTTGGGGTCCTATAAGATATTTACTTACATTCTAGACCACATAAGAGGCCGTAGCGCGTTTTACGCAATTGACTTTCCGCAGAAACTTTCATAAGTAGGGAATGGGATACTCTATCGATTTTAACACAATATCCTTAGATCCTACTAAAATTCCAGTTGCTTTTGGAAGGGATTAGGTCCCACTTTTCTAGAATGTTACAGACTCTAGAGCTAAAAACTAGTTTCATAAAAGAGAGGATCTAGAAGATTTTAGAATAAGCATTTGTTTAAATAGCTTTCAATGAAATTGTAGTCGTAGTTTTGTTAGGCGTTAACTTTCCATTACAAAAAAGGGGTTCTGAGGTTTAATAAAAAAGTCAATTTTGATTTTTTCCGTAAACATCTATAAATTGACTATAACAGTTAAGGGATATACAGCAGAAGCCGGAGTGGAAGATACCCACCTTAAAAAAGTACGGAATACCCATTCATTAAGTCTATCCATGTAGAAGTAGAAAAAACCTATCCGTCTGTTAAATTTTCTAGTAATAGGGTAATTTAGTTATAAGGTTCCCTATTCAGCCAAGGTCTTACTCAAGCAAAAAAATTATTCAGATAAGTTAAGAAGGGCTAGAGTCCCCCTTGCTAGGGCTCAGACGCTTTTTTATGTACTTGTACTTTCGTTAACTATTTAACTACGGGTTTTTCTAAATTCTATTGTAGTAAAAGTTACCGCAGGGAAAAGGAAGCTGCGAAAAAGATTTACATTTTGAGTTTTTTAGTATAATCAGATTCCCCTTGCTTGCTTAGAAAGAGGGTACTTTAGTTTCACAAGCAGGTGGCTTCTCTGTTTCCTTTTATCAAATAAGGATATAAAATAGATATCAGAAAAACTTCTACAATTTTGAGCGCACTTTTAGCAACAACTTTATTATAGATTTTCTTATAAGCAAAAGAGCCTCCTATGCAATTCTTTATCTTTGTGAGGAACCTTAGGATTGAAAGGAGGGGCTGAACCCGAAGTAAAAAAGAATCCCCAAGGATTTCCTTACTAATACTCAACTGCTCGCAAGAGCTTCCTTTTACAAGAATGACAAAACCCTAAAAGCAAAATGAAGTCCATTCAGAGCTAAACCGCGATTAACTAACAACCGGGCTGAAAAGGAGCCCCTACAACCGCTTTTGTGGGCTCTACTACGGCCCCTTTTATAAAATAACAGAAACCTAAAGTACATGTTGCTTTGAACCTACTACTCTATAACTTAAAAAGCCAAAAGTATTGAATCTAAATTATCTTAAAGGATCCCTTCCTCCGGAACCCCCGCAAAAGAAATTGCCCCTAAACCACTAGGTTTTGTATAAGGCCCCAATAGCTTAGACGCGCTCTTTATCTTTTTTTTATGTCTAACAAGTTATTAATATTAACGGTAGGGTAACCCAAGGACCCTTTTTTCTCACAAATACTTTGGTAATAAAAGCAAGCATCCCGGGGAATTAACCTACAACAAAGAAATTTTAGTAAGTAAATACACCCTGTTAAGTGCAAAGAGTAACACAGTGCACGGCGTTTTAGCACTTGTCAGAGTCCTTAGAGTTTCTCATTCTACTCTCATTCTACAAACCCTTTAAAGATTGACAACTTATAACAGATCCGCTAAAAAAGAGTCCGTGTAAAGGTAACTCCTAAAAAGTACGACCTTACTAAATCTCTTTATACCCTACAAGGGAATCCTCTCAACGCTATAGGACCCCAATCCACTTCAGTACAATGCAAAATCCTATTAGTCTTCAAAAAGGAGTATGAAAACTTTTCGTTTTCTTTTTTACCGCCCTAAGAATACTAAGTTCGAAAGTAGAATTAAACAAACCTTAGCTTTTATCAGTAAATGAAATTTGTATATAAGTATTACTACATAACTTTAGGGTAATGCCAAGGGGCGCTCCTGACTACTCAACCCGCAGTAAGTACGCATAATAATATACGAAAAAACTACTTCAACCCTTCGCCAACGGGAAAGTTCTCTATAAGTAAAAAATATAAATTCAAGGACAATCAAGTGTTAAAAGTGCAGGGTCTCTCTTATTAAAAAACTAAAATCCTACTAAAATAAAAAAGCGGATCTTGAAAGTACTTATTACACGAAAACCCTTATACTACAAAGTAAAGTTTCTCAATAAAATTAACAAGAAAGGTTGCAGAACATAAGGAAAGTGGACCAAGTCTAACCACTCGGTTAACACAAAAAAATTTTTATTACGTAAAATCTAGTAAATAGGCACACCCTAGATTTCCTGGACTTGGCAAACAAGGAATTCTTATAAACATAAAAGGGGCTTAAACTTACCTCGTTTCTTAAAAGGATGGAAATTTGTGCGATATGCTGGGTAGGCCAAGGCCCTTTAAATCCAAGTACAACTTTTTTATTAAAGAGGGTTTCCTTTTCATAAGGAAACCTTCGAGAACCGTAAATAAAAAGAATACTAGATTCTATCCACTCTCTACCTATGCATATGCAGTAGAAATAGAAAAGAATCCAAGGTCCTCGGGCTTACAACACGGAGTACAACTAACTAAAACTTTTGATAATAGCTTAATTTAAAGTTTATACAGGGCCTCGTTTCACCTTATTTAGTTAATCCTCGGTCTTTGGTAATTCAGTGCTGCGAGTAATAAGTTTAATAAATAATAAAGAAGGAATGAAGAGATTGTTGTATTTCTTGTAGAGAATTATCTAATAAAGGAGCAGACTTAATATACAGTTGGGGGTCCCTAGGATTCCTCGTGTTAATGTGGTTTGGGTTTAGATGGGTAACTTATTTTTCAAATTTCCATTAAAGGCAATAAGAGCTTAAATAACTCTATAAAAATTTTTGACAAAAGGATAAACAACAGGTTTCCGTATCTCATCTGTAAAGTCAGAATAAGTTTTTAAGGATAGCAGGCACGCAAAAAGGTTTAGTTCTAAAATAAGGTACTTTTTTTAGAGCTAAAGGAGTCATGTGAAAGTATCCTTTTTAGTCGAAGGCCATAGACTTAGGAGAAACTGGGGAGTATCTTTTGATTGAGTGTCTTATAAACCATAAATATTTTATTGAAACAAAAACTCCTTCTCATATATAATATTCTAAAAAAACCCTCTTTGGGGCATCCTATTTACTTACTTATGACCTTAAAAAGCTTCTGCGCCCCGGCCCACTTGTTGATTCAGAAGTTTTTTAGATGGCTTCTCTAAAGTTAAAGTATACTATTACTTCGCTATTAACAAAAAAAGGGGGGGTAATTTCAAAAATTATTAGTAGTGTAGGATTCGTCCAAGCTTTATAGTACCTACATCTTAAGATTTTACTATATATACCTCCTTTCCGGGCTAGCTACAGCTTTACTGAGTAAGTATTGTGCAAGAGCTTCTCGGGGCAGTGGGTTAACCACATAACCTATCCGTGAAATTTCCTTAACCCTTAAGCTTCTGTCTTGCTTGATTAGGGCTACAAAAGACTTAGCGTAGAAGGATTCTCTTGTATTTTTATATTCTCTAATCTAATTTAGGACCTCCGGGATATCCGTAATTTATTTATAGGCTCGAGGTATACATTTAATTAAACTTCCGCGGGTAATAGCCTGAAAAACGTAGGTATAAGGCTTAAAGTTATATAGTAGTATAGAATAAGAAATCTCCCACTGTTGATAACACGAATTAGAAAGTCTTAGGGGTACCCCTAGAAATTTTTTGTTAGTTAAGGAAAATCTTATAAAGTACGCCGAGGAGGAATATCGAAACAATGTCTTGTCTATCCTTTTTTAAAATAGGAAAGCGCTTAAATATGGAAATAAAAGCGAAAGATTAAGTTAAGAAATCTCAGGTTTTAGGAGTTAGTAGAACTTTCTCCCTTGTTTCGTAGGGTAAAAAAAGCTCCAGTTAATTCTATGGGTTCAAATCCCAAACCCAGTTTACCTATTCTCTTGGGTACGCCAATAGTCGTCGTAGGTTCAAATCTCTCTTTTTCTAAGTCTTCTCTTTCTAATTAAATCAACACTTATAAACTTCTTTTTCTAAAAGCTTGTGGAAGTCTACTGAATATATCTAAAATTAGACATCTGAATTAGTAAAGAATCTTACTTCATTTTGGATCAAGATCGGGCAGCAACATAACATAAAGTAATACCTAAAAGCTAGTCAAGAATAGCGAATAAGGTATACCTTTTACTATAAGTTAAGTTGTTGATTGCTAACCGCTTAGATCAAACCCATTCCAAGTTTTTAAACTTTTCTAGAAACTCTTTTCTAAAGTCTTTTCCTTAAATTACAAATTTACAAAGTGCAGCCTTGAGGAGTAAAACTAGATAATTGAACTCATTTTTAATATTTTCTTTTCTCCAGCATCTTCAAGGAGCTTTTTATTCTTTTGAGTATGAGTAGCTTGGTTAGTGCTTTTCGTCTATCGTTCCAGATCCTTGATAGTATGTAGACTATCTTTTTACTTTAAGTTAATTCTCTATTTTTTAATTAGGTTGTTTAGACATTTATAGCAGAGATTTTATAGTACACTCTTGGATCACCCTTAAAATGAATTATGAGAGTCTTCCGCAATTCTTTCCGGATTCACCAAGGGTAAAGGAACCCCTTAGTATATAACTGTGCTTTAAAGAAGAACCACACTTGTTAGAAAAAGCAAAAGAGACTTCCATTAATTTTTTAGGTTTTCCAAGCTTAAGTACCCGACCACGTCATTTACCACCGTAAAATGAAGGATTCCTTATTGGGTTTACTTCATTTCAGAAAGTCTTAAGAATTTTGCGCTTTTCTATCTAATATATACAACTCAAATGTTTTGCCTCCAGTTTAGAGTTTTTCCTTAATCTTTTTCTTTGTACTTGGTTTCTCGTTGTAGTTCTGAGGATTGGGTTTCCTGTTAGCTTGACCACACTTCTTTTTAGGAGTAATAGGAGTGGGAGCAGCCACTTTATTAGGATTCTGAATATAAGTCTTTTTTTAGAAAGTAAGTATAAAGAATTTATAACCAATAGTAGTTAATATAAGAGAGTTAAGTACTACCAAAGGTTCTATACTTTTTATAGACAGTGTAGTGCTTCGTTTTTATAAATTCCTGTTACAGTTGTATTCTTTATTAATTATAGATAGTAGATAAGTTTCTTTCATTGAAGTGAATACGACCTGTAAATTATCTGCTTTAAGTCGTATTTTTGTGTAAAGGCCTGGTTATAAAGTACCTGTCAACGCGAATTTAATAGGTTCGCAAATCTAATTATTTACGTAAAGTTAAGTTGCTGATAAAGAGAGATTTCTATCTGCTTTACTCCCACCTCCTTGAAGTTAGCGTGTAGAGTATATACCTCGAAGTAGCAGCACTAGAGTAGAATATTTTCTTTCTATAGCAAATCTTTCCAATAAAAGAAGTAGCGGGCCCCTATACAGAGGCATTTTCTTTGGCATTACTTATCCTTAATAAAAACCCGGCCGAAGAGGCGTAAACCAAAGAATTCCTTTTAAGTACAAAAATTTTATTAGACGGGGACTAAATCAAATTCCAAAGTATAACGGAAAAAGTGCTAGTCAAGAAACTCCTACGAGATAACTTGAGTAAAAAGCTAAATAGAGTGTCCCCTTGTTAATAGAATAAGAATGCAGCGTATGGATATAATATAGAAAAAAGGATAAAAATATCCCGGATTAAGTTTTCCCTGTACTTTTTATTATCCGGGGTCTCTCCTACTTCCGCGGGTTTTTAGTGTTTCCGTAAGATTTTGACTTCCACACGGCGCTTCAGAGAAGTCCTTCCGCTACAATATTATAAAAGGGATTGTCTATTCTCTTACTATGTAAAAATATTTAATAGAGGATCTATCCTTATATGATATCCTATTCTCCTACTTATTTGTATTCTAGTTCATTTTTAATTTGTCCGAAACAAACCCTGGAAAAAGAAGATTCTAGCATTTTACTTATCCATGAGTTCTAATCGCAGCCTTCCTCCGATGCGGACCTTTACTATTCTTCGTTTTCTAATGCCCGTTCTTACTTGTACCCTTTTAGTGTCCCTTCCTTTTAGTCTTGAATTTTTGGATCAGAAATTCAATCTTTATTTGGTTTGATATAGTTCTCTAAGGGTCCAAGTAATAGAAGCTAAAAGGAGACAACAACACGGGCTTATTAAGCGCTCTTCTTTTAGTTAGTTCTGCTTTAAAATCGCGGGTATACGCCGCTATTTCTTTGAAAAAGCAAACCCCAATTAGGGTAAGAGAAGCTTAGCTCAGATAACTAAAGCAATCTCTATTCACAAATCCAATACGCGCACCTTTTACTATAAAAACTACACTACTGTTTGGAAGGTAAGGTCCGAGTAGCGTAGCTAAGAGAGGAAAGAATAAATACACATTTTTGAACTCATTTTAGTAAAGAGTTAAACTTATCTCATAAATGAATGCCTAGTAAAACCAACCGAGCTGCCTAGAATTATAATAAAAAAAGCACTCTACAACCCCGCTCTAAATAAGGAAGTCTTTCTATAATCTATAAGTATTAGTATTCATTTTATAGATACTCTACTGAAATGACTCCAGCGCGGAAAGGGTTTCGGTTTCCTTTAATATTGTTGGAATCAAGTCTGATACCTTCGCCGAGTGGCTCACCTTTTCTAAAAAGAAGCTTTTTTACTTTAAGTCAAAATTTGTCTCCTAAAGTCGTAGTCTACAATATTCCAAGGATCCTTTTTTTGGGCGTGTTAAAAACTATAAGGAAAGCTTAGGAAATTGGAGGAAAGGGTCCGGCCAAGCTTTTTCAAGGATAAAATAGGGGTGCTCTATAATCAAGATCAAGCATTTTAATTTAGATAAAATCAGATTATACTTAGTTGTAGCCTCTATTCACGCAGAGGACTCCGGGTCACAGCAATTCCACTGTTTTTATTTAATTGATATTGATGAGGTATGCCTCTAATATATCGATAATATATCGAAAAGTAGCGTTTAGTATTCCCGACTTGCTTAGACAAGGATACGTATAGGAGTTGTGCTAATAGGATATTCTCTTTATTTGTAATTCCAGTGAATAAAGTTTAAGAAAATCGAGGTAGATACTAGGCCTGAAGTTTTATGTCAGAATACAGTATCCTAAGTCGGCACACCCCTTAAATAAGTTATAGTTCCCGAAAAAGGGTCGCTTCTGTAAAGTTAAGAAACCCATGTAAGTAATTTAAAGTTCTTCCTAAAACGCTTTTAATTGGTAAGAAAATCCTCGTTACAGAAACTTAATAAGTATACTCTGTGGGAATTTCTTAATTATATGCTTTATTCAGTGACACCTAGAAAGTATCCGGAGTTTTATAGTAATCTAATTAGTAAAGTTCTAATTTCTTTTATTTTAGTGGAAAAAGCCCTTGTAAACTAGAAGTAAGTGCCTAAAATCGCCGAACTAATATTAATTTAACCTATTTTAAAGCCTAGTACAACGAAGTGTTTAGAGAAGGAAAATATCCCGTTTTAATACCAGGAGCCCCTATTAAGCACGCTAGAGCCGGCCCCGTAGATTGTATTTTTTACTTCTTTTTATGGGGTTTGTCTTGAAATGCTTTTTTTAATCTAAGGAGGTCCGGTCTTGAAAAGTAAAAGTACAAAACAGCGATACCCTTTAATTTATAACTCGAAATCGAAGTAAAGCATTCTGAAAGGGGGTGTAAAGCGATCAAGCAAGAATATAATAAAGAGCTATAACTGCAACTCGATGAACCTAAGACCACAATCTCAGTTGCACTTTAATTTACCGTAAGTATAAACCTGGTTAACAGTAGTTAGCGATGCCTCCGATCTTCTTAATTTCGCTTCCTAAATCCTGGTTATGTTAAAATAATTCACTTCATTATTAATCGTAGGGATTCCCTCTCATAGAAGCCTGTGCTAGTTTAATAGGACTTGACAAAAGGCAACAACTTTTTTTTACTTACTACACTCTATATAAGTCCCTAGCACAGCTCAAGGCGATACTAATACCAAACAGACTTTAGAATATTGACCTAAAAAAAGTCCATTAGCTTACTATACTTTTGTTGCTTCTTATCCGGAGCCTTTGAAGGTAAGTTACTCTACAAGAAACAAACCTTAGTAGTATACATTCAAGGAATTCTATTTATTAAAAAGGGAGTTCATAAGGATGATTTTTTGATTTGAGTTCTGACCGTCAAAGTTGAGAGAAAGGGTTCTCTATGACTTGCATACCCACAAAATTTCTTAAAGAGTGACCGAAGCAAGGATATTCTGAAGTAAACTAACCTTGTAGCTTATCCGGCATTTTAACGAGACTCTCTGTGCTGGAATACTTAATAGGCCCTTGTTATTTAAATTCTCTGGTTTTAGTTCCTATACTAGACAAGCTCGTCAGGCTATCTAAGGGGGGTTCTCTCCAGTCTAACTTTCTTCCGACCTTTGAGTAACTTGTTCAATATCAAGTATTAGCTAAATGCATTTTGACTTTACTTTTAAAAGAACCCCTCTTACTTATGAAGACAAAAAGTTTACAAACAATGTTTCGAAACCTATAAAATATGACCTAATTAAGTAAAAGTACTTTGAAAAACCCCTTACCATAATGAAGTGCATACGCTATCAACGGGGTTAAAATTCTATAAAAAAAGAGGAGGGTGTACTCTATATCAAAATCACTAGGTTTTCGGAAAAGTCTTGTTAAAGCAGAGAGCTGGAAAGTCTTAATTACATTACCTTGGCTTGTTTGTAATAGAAAGAAAAGTAATACTCGTCCCTTTGACAATTTCTTGCATACTAATAAAATATTAGCTGACATACAGAAACCTTCTACGGGATATTGACTTCTAGGGGCTTTTTGGAAGCCTTTTATTTCAAGCAATTCTGGTTTAATAAGTCCCTATTTCTTTTTCTAACATTAATATAGGGATAGGGTTACCTTGTATAGGGATCTCTTGGCATTAACACGGAAAGCACATCAGTATTAAAGGATGTAATTTATCCTAGATAGATTTTAATGCAAAAAGTAGTTTTTTCAAAACCTGGGGTGTTGCTACCTTTTAAGGACTTACTTCCTTGCGAGTTTCACTGTATCTTATAAAATATCTTGTAAACACTTAACTAAGACTGCCTTGCAGTGTCCAACCTACCCCTCTTATAGAGTAAGGAGAAGCTTTTTTTAGGTCCGCGCTAGAAAATTTTATTATACAACTCGAGCCCATGTTACTGAATATTTATTAAGGAAGTGCTTAATTTCGGGTTGGTCTCCTTTACTCTTTAGTTTAGACAAGATTCATAGCTAATTATATAGATAGGATTCGCGCCTACAAAGTGCTTCAAGATAAGGGTACTCAGTTTCTTTAAACAGCATGCGCACAAACTCCTGCATATAGTTGGAAACCCAATGACACTCCATTCTTTAGTTGAGCTTTTCTATTAATATTCTTTATTTAGGGTATTTCTTTCCCGAAGAGACAAGTTGCAGTAGTTATTAGGGCTATAGCACAGACTCGGATAAGGTATTAAAGCAAGCTTACAAAAAGTAGAGAGACCCCTGCATCTACATTTCATTTGTTTGCTTTTTGTATGTAAGTGCTCTATTGTATTTATATCTTAAGAGGAAGATTATACAGGTCCTAAGTAGGGGTAAAGGAGTCTTCCTTTTAAGGAGTAAAGTAAAGGTAGCTAGACGATTAGGTTCAAGGGTATTATTATCAATTATTTACTGCGGGTGTGGCAAGGAGGCTGAGCAAGAGTTATCTAAGAATTTGTTTGAGTCATTATCTAATACATCAACTTCTTTTCAAATTTAAATAGAGCATACTAAAAAAGGTGCTATTGGGAGTACTGTATAATAAGAGGTATACGCTCAACCTAAAAAGGAATATTTAATTTATAGTAAATATAGGTATCTCATTCATTTCTTTAATCAAGGGGGACCCCCTCTAGTTGAAGGCGGGATCCTTTTATCAAACTATTAACTATCTAAACTAAAAAAGCATATTTACAGAGTTTAGGGTTTTAGAGTATCACAAGAGGTTGACCTGGTTAGTGCAATTGGAGATTCTTTTATATCTGGTATAAAACATAGTCAGATAATCCGATAGTAAGGCCTGGGTAGCTTATAAAAACAGGGTTATTTCATTCTTTTTCCGACACCGCCCGGGATATAGATAATAGAGTCAAGGGGTGCAGCTCGTGGACTCGGCATGCAAAGTTTTGAATCGTTTTTCTTAATTAAATATATTTGCGCGATCCTATAAAATTCTATTTAGATAGTTTGATTTTTTCTAAACTATTCCGCATTAATAATAATGAAATCAGAGAAGCAGATTAATGAAGTGGATATTTGAGTAAAGTTAATAGTAATACCAGACCCGGTACAAGTATAAGTAAGGCCCTGCTAACTTATTAGGATAAGGTAAAGCTATTTCATTTGAGAATTTGTATATCAACATAACTAAAGTAGAAAATCCAACTATGAGTACCCACCTTTTCATTCCAACATACTGGCTAAAAAGTCAATTTCATTTTTGAATCTTGGTTCTTTTTTTTTTCCATAAGTCAAGGCTTAGATAAATCGTCCTTTTTGGAATCTCTAGTGATTAATACAAAAAAAGAAAGTTAATGGTAAACTCCTGTGCATAAAGGTCCACATAGTTTTATAGAGCGGGTAGGTGCATAAGAATCCTATTTTAGAGAATGGGATTCAGAGAGTTCCTTATTTCTTATACTAAATTCAATAAAATATCCTTAAGCTCTTTGTTTCCTTATTTTTTAATAGACCCTGCTCTTACATTGACCTGGGACAAGCTCCGAAATGGTAACTTAACTTTATTCAAAACCTTGGTTATAAAGAAAAGAGAGGAATTTCCTTTACTAGCAATAAGACAAAATGGAATATTACAGGGGTTACTAAAATTAGAAATAGGATTGCTTTGTTCTAGCAAGGAAAGTTTCGAGGATTTGTTTAGCCTTAAATATTTACCCAGCATCGGAAAGTCCACCGTAAATGAGAAACTTACCCATTCTTGCCTATTACTGGAGCAGTACGAGGGATCTCACTTTTCAATTCTAGGAAGATTGTAGGAATTCCTCATAGATAGAAGGCTGCTTTTCTACCTTTAGAAGTTTTCTTAGAAAGGCCCGTACCAAAAACTCTAGTAGAGGGACAATATCGAAAAATAAACAAAAGAATTTACTTATGATCCAAAAGAACCCGATAATACTAGACTCCTTTATACCTATATAATATATAAACACCTAGCTATAACCAGAACACGTTAACAAAAAAATAAGAAAAATTTCTTTTATAAGATTCATTTTTATGGGCAGATGTCCGGTTCGAAACAGGCGATTCATATATTCTTGCTTTGAAATCTACGTCTAAATTGCTCTAAAGGGCCCCGCTTTATTACTTAACAACCTGAAATTTTAATGGATTACGTTTTCCAGGGTACCCAGTTTTAATAAAAATCTTTTGCATGGGTAAAGGCCCTGAAATTCCTGGCGTTTTTAGACAAGCACTATTACCTATGAGTTATTTTAAAGAGTCTTCTTAGTTAGATTCACGAGTACCTAAAAAGACTTTTAATAAAGAATCCTCAGTAAACCTTGAGCCCCCTTTTTTTTGCTTCAAGTTAATCTAGATCGTACTTTATAAGAAGACCCGCAATTGTTCATGTTCCATTAAGGGGATAACCCATCTGGAAAACATAAAAATACAGAGGTAGAATACTGATTTCTTACTGTGTATCTTTTTAAGTAAAAAGACATGCCTTGGGAAATTCCCTGATATATGTCGCATTCCCTAAGATTAATATCTGACTCTGGCTAATCCCACCAGGCTCCTTTATCCTATGTAAGAGACCCGTTAGCTTTTTAACTTACTTCATCAAAATTGGGTATTCCTTATATTATTTATCCGCCGACAAATCCCGTTGTTTTCTTAAAGCTTCTAGTGTCCTTTGGTTGTGGTAGAGTATAGAAAAACCCAGAGTATTTCAATTTTAATGGAATTCAGAAGCCCTTTTCAAGAAGACTAGGTATTAGACTGTGAGTAGAGCGTACCCTTGACACGATCCATAAGAAACTCTGAGTTGTACTACAATATTGTAGAAGGGCCCCTACCAAGAATCTTTTCTTTTTCAAGGATTGCTTATACCTTATTTTCCCTTAATAAGAATTTAATCTTCTACGGATCATTTTTCTAATATTAGTAGTGTAGTGAGCCCCTTTTCTGCTGATTTGAGTTTGCATCTAAGGAAAAAGTAATTAGCTTCATAGAGTTCTTTTGAAAGTTGAGTAATTTCTCAAACAAATTATTTAAAGATTAGCAAGGTATCTTTTTAAGGAGAATAAAACCCCAATTAGGAAGTGGCATATAGCTACCGAATAGAAACTCTCATGAAAACGGAGTATTACCAAAAAAGCAGTTTCAAAAAGAGGGTGTCCCTATGAACGGGAATCCTTTTGTCTGAGGATTTGATGAAAGAAATAAGATCTGCAAGGAAGATAATGTAATGTTCAAGAATAAAAAACTTTCATGTTATGTATTACAGATCAGGGACTCTAGGAAATAAAAAGGATTTTTAAATACTGGAATTGGAGCTTATCCTTAACGTTTACCCAGCGAACAAGAAGTGCCCAGCCCTTATTAGTACTCTAACTTGCTTATATATTAAGTCTCTCCCCGTAAATTTGAACATCATGCCTCGCCTATATCACTATCACTTGCATTTAGTTGTGTTACTGATTAACTGACTTTCCGAGAATCTTTGGCAAAAAACTCGGGGCATTCCTTTATATTATAACGAAATCTGACCTGGCTGGATAGTGCCTATTAAATAGAGCTCATTACCCTTGGGTTTTGGAATTAACATACAACTCACTTGAACAAGGAAAGTCTCAAGTGGAAGACACTTGGTTTATCTTTTTCTGGAATCATTACAATTCTTAATAAAAGATTCCTAAAAGCAGAGAAAGACAAGGCCCACCTTTTAGATAGATATTAATCTTTACTTACTCTTTCACTTGCTTCTTACTGGGACATCCAGATAAGAGCCGCTATAATGTATCCAAAATCAATAGCTACTCCCCCTTTGAGTCGCCTTGAACCCCCTGTATTCGTTTCGTTTGATCAATCAGTGCTTTACCAATCTAATAAGGGAGCGAACTCTTCTAGAAGTAAATAAGTCCGTATTTGTTTCCGTAGAATTGAGTATAGCCAACTCGTTAGACTGATGCTGATAAAATAGCATTCCTACCGAGTTTACCTTGATAGAAGTTAGTCTCTAAGCCCTTTTTTGTCGTAGGTAGTATATATATAGTATAGCCTTGTGACTACTCGCAAATTAAACATCTACATTATCTAGATTGGATAGGATTCGAATTGAAGCTGCTTTCGTATACCCGCATTGTGGAACTGAAAGCAAGAAGCGAGGAGCCGATAATTGTGTATAGCAGGATAAGAGAGACTTGTATTAGTTCTTTGAGAGCACATTCCATACCTTAAGTTAAGAGGTGAGTAATTCCTTTATCTTGATGAAAGCTTTCTTCCGATATCTCAGTTTTAGCAGGTGTTGCTTATGGAAAAAGCATCAATTCTTTCCAATGTACTTACGCTGTAGTAAGCCGAGATATATGTATAGCAGTTAATCCTCAGTCTTGGTCTTAAAGGAAAGTTGCTGCTAACTAAGCTAAGGAGGAAATTCTTTTGAATTTGAAAGTTCCTAAATTTGGAAGCAAGGAATGTTTATTTTATCTTGATAAAGCAGGATTCCGATAATTATGTATAGCAAGCTGAGGAGATTTTCTGATCTTTGGAACGTCCCTGTAAGCAGTCCAAGTTCTTAGATCTTCTTGTATTTCTTGAGATTCCTAACTAACTAGAAAATCTGAGTCTTAGTTCTTCACTTCAATATGTGTAGGTTAAAGTCTAAGAGAAGTAGTTTTAGTAAAGAAAGGAGATTCCCTTTGAGAGTGGAGTACTAAATTCCTTATTCTAATGGTATAGCTAGAGTTTATCTTACTTTTACCAAGGAAAAACTTCTTAATCCGTGTCAATTACCTTTTACCACTTGTACTTGAGAAATCGAACCTAACTAGATAGAAAATCCTCTTTGCCAAGGTAGTACTGTATTCTTGTTAGAGTCTACGCTTACGGGAAAGAACTTACTCTTTGAATTGTCTTAGTTCTTCTGTAGCAGTTGCCTTAGCGAGCCGAAGTCTTGTTAGTAAGCAGGCATAGCCTTTCAGAATTGTAGCTATGAATTTGTATTCCAGGTTATTTGGATAACATAAACAAAAGTCTTTCTTTCTTATGAACTTCTTCAGATCCTTTCCTTCTCAATTTCGTGTTCTTGGCTAAGGGAAGTGTAGCAGTTGAAAGCAAGGATAGTTTTTTTCTGTGTATTGCATGCCAGGAACAGACAGATTTCTATATTCTTTTGAGAGTCTATTTCCTTATGAGTTTTACTTGAGTTTAGGGAATTCACATTTCATTTATGAGAGAGACAAAATCTTATCTTAATCATGACAGACAGATGAGTACCTTTAACATTTTCAGGTGTTAATTAATCTGGCTTTATTGAAAGGAGTTAAAGATTCTAATGGTAGTGCCGCTATTAGAAGAACCCTGATTCTAAATTCCGAAAGAGACTCCTAATTCTCTTAAAAAGGAAGTTCCTGATAAGATAAAGATAATAAGTAGTTTTAGTAACTGTAGAAAGAATGAAATTTAAGAAAGGAATTCCCCGGACCTTTCTATTCTGTCTGTGCTTACAAAGTCCTCCTAAGAGGAAGTTAGCCGATCCTTGAAGCAGTGTTTTTAAGTTACAGTAGTGAAAAGGGAATTTTCTGAATATAGAGTGTATCCTGAACCCTTTACCTTGTGATCGATATACATTAGCTTTGAATTAGAGTGAGCCGAATTCCATAGAGAGTTAGAGCCTATCCTTAGTTTCAGTGTCTGGTTATAGTGGTATAGTAAGTGAACCCTTGAAGTCATGTTTCCTTTGTCTATTTGATATTGACAGAAAGATTGGAGTTTGGCTAGAGGAAAGAAATATTATACCCATGTGAGAGGAAGCTTCAACCGAGCATAAATGCTTGCCATCGGGAAAAGAGCCTGAGTGCCTGCATTAGGCTTCCCAAGGAATGTAAACAGGATGCTCCTAACAAGCAAGTCCATTCTGCGGAATTCTAGTTTTCAGTTCTATATACATAGCAAAAAGTCAGATAGTTCTGTTCTAGCCTACTTGCCATTAGTCTTTCTGTATCTATCAGTCTGGCACGAGAAATCGCGGCCCAATTAGCTCAGCTTACATTCGTAATCAGTAGTGTAGTTTAGTGCACTCCCTTTTCTTGTAACACTTGGATCTCCCTGACTCTGGTTTGAGGATACTGGATAATCTTTCTCAGTCTTTCCTAAGCTTTATCGGAATCTTCCCTTATTCAATTCACTAAAGGAACTCATTTCAACTTTTCTTAGAATCTCTTCTTATCCTTTAGCTACCCGGAAAGATAAGAATCTGTTCACCTAAATCCATTAGACTTGGGTTTCCCATATATTAGAAATTGTCAATACCTGGAATACATCTACCCGCTAAACAGAGATATCCGCTTACAAGGACATTCCGAATACCAAGAGAAACTTTCCCTGCTACAAAACTCTGAATACAAATTCAATTCCCACTCTGAGCCGGCTTACAGAATACAAACAAGAAAATTCTAAGTACCTAAACTATCTCAAAGGCTTAAACTCTCTCAATGGTAAGACAAGAATATAGACTCTGAATATGAATATGGGAAAACTCCTCTAAGGACAAAGTGCAACTGAGACAAGAGCTCTAAACAATCCTAAACACTTTCTTTCCATAGGAATATAGAGTTCGGGGGTACTATAATTAAGGAAAGTTACAATTAAGAATAAGGAAATCTCCTAAGCACTTGGGTTCCATATTCAATTAGAATCTGTTAATGCTTAGAATCTTAAACTCCTGAACCTGCTTACACACTAATAGAAATAGGATTGTTAGGAATCGAAATAGAATCAGAATCTCAGTTATCCTCAAGATAAAAAGTGCTACAGAAGTCAAATATCTTAAAGGACAGGTTAGAACAAGTCTTTTCCTTGGTAAATCAAATAGAGTTTCTGTGCGATACCATGCATAATGAAGGACATCCGCTCCACTTCCGAAAGACTCGGCTGGCATACAAGCAACATAACTAAGCCAATTAAGAGAGTTCCATCCTACCTAACTGTTCTCAATTCCTGGGAATCTACTCTAACAAGTCTAACAAGAAGAAAGAGAATCCGGGTTCCATTAAGACTTTTGGATTAGGATTAACACTTTACCTGTGCTATAAACAGTCTTCTTCCTTGCAACCAAGTTTCTGTCTTTACCGTAAATCTTACATCGTATCTATTAGCAAGAGCACTGCTTCCAATTCCAAAGAGCCAGAGGTTGCGCAGGAATTCTAAGATATGGTATAGATATACCGGTTCGAGAAGTGATGACTTTCTACAAACAAAGAGGTTCGGTTTACTAGGTTAATAGAGAAAAGAGAGTTTCCATTAGCCGCACTAGACAAAGCAAAGGATTCAAGCAGCGCTGGTAGGCTCTCTCTCAAGGTAAAAAGACACTTTTCTAGTGGGGTCCTAAGGTGCATGACAAGGTTTGCTATGTATCTCTCTTAATCTCAAAGGATACGGAAAATCTGGAGAATAGCTAAGGGGAATTTTTAAGGCTTTTAAGGAAATGCTGGTTACTACACAATGAGTACAACCGGAGTATCTAAATTGACTGGTTAGGAACTCAATAAGGAGCCCAAAAGTGCTTGGATAAGATAGTGCAGAAGTCTTAGAGTATGGTTAGGAATCAAAGTCAGTTAAAAAAAAAGAGAATCCGTTTATGTTATCCACTCCAGCTCTAACCCGAGGACCCTTATTTCATTTAAAGGAAAAACCCGCGTATACTATCTTGTATTATGTATATATATAACCCAAACTTGATTTAACAGACTCAAGGAATACATAAACGGAAAGCCTTTTCTAGTAGTACTTTAACTCTAAAAGTTCTAAGATACGCTTATTGTTTTTGAATGCATGCCCTTGGTTCAAGTCCAAAAATTTAAGAACCTCTTGTGATTCATTATAAATCTAAAAGACAATTACTGATACTAACAAAGTGTTTAGCTTCACAACCTATACTCTATACTCTATACTAGGCGACCCCTTTCTTCGAATCTCGGCTGTAGGTAGTATTAAATGAAATTGAATTTATGAAAATTTGAGTTGTTCGAGAAAGAGTACCTACCCACCTTCTTAGTTTGTTAAAAAATTTGAGATTTTATTAATATAATAAGAAAACCCCTTCGGCCAGTAGCTGACAAAATATCAGCAGTATTTTATCTACTTGCTTGATAAACTTCACGCAAGAGTTTTGAGACTCAGATTTTTTATTGTATGTGCACGTTCGTTATTGCTAATTTCCCGCAATTGAAAAACAGGATTATAGCTTCTAACTAACTTTCTTTCCTATTTTGGTGTTCAATTTAGAAGTCAAGACTGAATTTAGAATATTCAAAGATTAGCATCCTTGCTACTTTATCTGTCTCATGTAGAACACTTACTATATTAAGTACCAAACCGCCAAATACAAAGGGTCCTTTTCGAGCGCTTTTTATATAAACTAATCGTTTTTGCGCCAAGTTTTGTGAGGCTACAAAGGGGAACCTTCATTTTGTATCTCTCCTTGCCTTAAATTAAATTATAGGGCAAGATCCTGTTAGGCGTTGGCTTTATAACAGAAAAGAGTCTTCCTTACTTTGACTTTTTTTTTGTTTTTGCTATTGCATATTACGTCATTAATGCGTACAAGATTCTAGTTTATTGCTTACCTGCGTTGAATCTTTAGTCTGCAAATCACTTTAAAAGGGATTTTATTAAGCTCTTTTCCTAGGCTTAAGGGTGCTCTAAGGTTCGAACTACTCCAATTTCTTTCTATTTAAAAGGAATACATAAGAAAGCTTAAATGAAAGGTATAATCACTCTTATTCTTTTATTGTTGAAACGGCAGCTCTTTTTATAAGGAAGAAATAGGAAAGATCTAAGAAAATTTGATGTCAAATAGTTCTCGCCTAACTCAGTCTTGAAACAAAGGGTATGAGATATTCTAGGTACAAAGAGTAGGGTTTTTGACTTTAGTGCCAAACCTGTTTTATTAATTCTATTTGACAGGATATCCATAAGGGAAAAGAGTTTTTTTGATAGAGCAAGGGCTTACTTGAAGTAGCTTTAGCGTTTGTAAGAGTATGGGGGTTTCTCCTCGTATCTTAAAAGGAAGTAGTAGACAAGATTGGTTTCTTCTTTCTTTGGCTCGAGTTTATTGAGTTCCAAGGATATAGATCTCTTAACTTTCAAGTCAAGTAGAGTTCAGTAGGTTTTGACAGGATAGTTGTGGGTAAGTGGGAGTTCCTGAAAAGAGTACAACAGGTGGTAAATAAAAATCAAGGATAAAATAAGTTTACAGGCTGGTGATAGTTGACATTCTGGATAATGGTTTTGTCCGGATTCCTTTTCATTTGTATTTTCTTTTTTTGTAGCTAATCACAGAAACTCTAACAAAAAACAAATATAAATAAGCTAAGGTTCTGCCCGAGGCAGTAAGCACTTCGACAACTATGCCTTTAGTTTAGTAGTATGAGCTTGACTTTTTAGAAACCTGAGGTTTACCAAATCCCTGAGGCTATGGGATTACGAGCAAGAAAAGAGCGCACAGGCTCCCCTTTTTTTAACGTGTAAAAATTGGATAGCCTTTCTGGTGTAAGTAAAGGGTTACACTTAAGGTAGTACTAAGTATGGTCGTCTCTTATTTCAGTTCAATTTCTTTTGAAAAATTTCTATTTTAATAAAAAGCTTTTTGTATTTTTAAGGAGATCCTGTTTCATGCCGGAATCCAGAGTCTTTTCAATATCTTTTTTTTGGTGAAAGCTAAAATCCCCGGAGGACTCTTAATGTTCAAAAAAGCCCCCGGTACCCTAAAAAAGAGTTTACTAGCTTGCTTTACTTATATCGAAAAGAACACTTACGTTATGTAGTTTATTCTGAATTGGGTTTTCCGTTTCTGGTATCTTAAGTTTAATTAAATTAGAAAAGTTATCCTTTTGACGCCATGTTTAGAACGCTTTAAAAAGGGGAAATTTCCTTAAAAAAGCTAAATAGGTTGTAAAACAAAAATAAGGTAGTTGGTAATACTAAATAGAATTTACCTGCGGAAAGTATTTAGCATAATAAAAGTCCTTTTCCGAATTTTTTTAAGTGGGTCTTAAGGAAGAGTTGCTTTCAAGTTCCCTTGTTCCCACTAAAGCGAGGGGTTTCCCTTTTTAAGGGTTGCTAATAAGATCTAAATACAGATAGGTACGAAGACTCAGAGAGCTCTCAAGATCATTACAGAATACAGGTTATAAGATACTGAGTAACATTATAGCTGCAGTTTTATCAAGACAGGTACAGCTTAGAAGAAAGATACGGGCCTAGCTAGGAGAGTAGTTATATATTTTTACTAAAAGGGGGTATCCAATATTCTTAAACTACACCACTAAACTAAAACTCCAAAGTATTCTATGAACTGGGTTGGCGGTTGGGGGACTCCTTTTAGTGAAATGAATCCATCAAAGCCTTTTTCTTCGAAGAACTTATACACAAGTAGGGACAGGGGTATAAGACTCAAAAAGAGTAGATTCTAACTGCAGGGCTTTCAAAAAATCCAAATACAGAACGCGGTCGATTAAGGACTAGACAAATTCACGCATTAAAACCCTAAAACGGGCTATACAAATAAGGGTTAGAGGGATTTGACTTGAGTCATAATACTTAACTTAGGCTTTTTATTTCATTTTATCTAAGGCATCCCCGCTTTCCTCAATAATCTTTGTTCGTAGTAAGCTTAACTTTTTCTAAAGTATAAGGGAGCTACTGTAAAGCTGCTAAGGTTCAACTGGGGAGGAGGTAACTAGATTCGAACCTACGCCCTTTTTATTCTTTACTGGATTGCACTAACTTTATCGGAGTGCGCTTCTTTTCCAACTGTAGCATGGCAGAGGGAGGGACTTTTTTTATCTAGTATTTTATAGATAGAACACCCCTCTACAGCACCCACCAACATCACGAAAACCGAAGACTGACTTTAGACTGAGTGGGTCTTTTTTACTGTACAGTGTGCGATCCACTTATTGTAATAAGATCTCATCTTTCCTGTAGTTTATACATCTGAGTACTCCCTAAGAAGTTTTCATTTAGTATTTTTTTAGTGCCTCTTACGTCAGTAACTCGAACTTTCTAGACTCGTTATAAAGAAATGCATGAAAAACCAGGAATTCACTAAAAGCCCTAAATGGGGTACCTGAGATTTTGACAGACCTCCCCTTAGTTTAGTAAAACTTTTTTTATTAGTTCTTATTTTTTCTATACCTTGCACTGAATAACTAAGTGCCTTACCAATTCAATTTTAGGAAAACCCCGGATCTGATATACAGCTAAAAGTCAAGCTCATGGAAACAAGTGCCCTAAAACATCTTACGCTTGAGTTACTAAACGTCAAACTGTACTAGAAAAAAGCGCCCCTAGAAACTAAAAACTTTCTAACTAAAGTAGTTAGAATCTCGTGGAAAAACCTTGGAGTTCATTTCAGTAGCAGTTCGATAACTCTCCCGATACACGGTTGGAGTTTTATAACCTTGAGGTATACTAAGGATTTTTCGTATACGCAAATTACCCTAAAAAAGTGAAAAGGGATCCCTTCTAAATTCAATCTCTCTTTTTTCTTTTTATGAATAGGAGTACCCTTAGGAAAGCCTAATTAAAAAGCCGACAAGTAGTATCTTTTTGGGTTTCTGACTGAAACTTATATGCTAGCCTTTGCATTTCAATTTTCTAAACGGAGTCTTTCTAAGCTAGGCCCTTTTATATCGACCGGGGAATTTGCTTAGGTAGATAAAATTCGTGTATTTGCTTGCCGAAGAAAAGTAAGATCTTTTGGTTGTTTTAGTTTATTTAGCTTTGTTTTCTTTCTTATGAGCTTGAGTTGTCTTACTACTTGTACTTTTTGTTGCTATATTCTTCTCAGCCTTGAGTGATTGTACTTGTCTTCTTGTAGTTATCTGTCTTATTCTCTATAGTATTGTATTGACCCAATGTCTAATAGATAGGTGTAGTTGTTCCTATTTTAGTTTGTATTTGTTTCTTAGTTTATTATAGGAGGATATACTGAATTATCTTAGTTATTGGATGTACTCTAGCTTGAGGGAAGTTTGATGTGGTGTAAGAGTTTCTTTTTGATAGTACATGAGACAGCCAACTCACTTCTTGTTCTTTTGTATCTTATTAGTCTTTGTTTTCTGTATTATCTTAGTATACCTTTGCATTAGTAGAGTACTCTTCTTATGTTTTGGTAGCCCTTTATTGATTGTAGCTATTGTCTTACCTTCGCTCTCTTAGAGTGATTTTTATAAGGTTTCTTCTTCAAATCTGTAGCTTATCGTTAAAGAAGAAAGGAACTTTAGAAGTATATGAATGAATCTATCTTACCTCCCTGAATCCCTAACCATCTAAGAAAATAGAAAGCTCCTGCTACTCTATACTATTTAAGTGAACCGACTTGAACCCTCAAGCTTCTTTTCTTTCCAGAGTTGCTTGAACATTTACAAAATATCTCTAATTCCTTTTTCTGTTTCTAGAGTCCTCTAATTTCATATTTCATTCACCTCGTCTATATAAGTGATTCTTTGTGTCTATTTGAGAGGGACTTTGGGGAGTTTGATTCTTTTCTGTTATAGGGGTAATCCTAGCCTTTTCTGGAAGTGGATCTGCTTTATTAGCTAAATTTCGACTTTCTTACTTTTCTGTATAGGGTGATCCTAACCTTTCAGGAACTTGGATGCACTTTACTTAGTTCAATTCGGGTATCAAGTTTTATTTGACCAATTTCTCGCCTATTTTCTTGCATCTATTTCTTCAATTTGCTTTCTTTTATTTATAATAGAAGAGATTCCCTCTTTGTTAGCTAGGTCAGGAAGTCAGTAACAAATAGAAAACCAAGAATAAGAAATGAAAAAGCAAAGTCAGTGTACTCTCTGGAACTTAATCCAAAAGCTTGAAACCCTAAGAGCAAGTCAATAAGAAAATCCCTATCTACCAGCCAAACAGCTACCCAATCTTCTAAGACCCCTTTTCTATTTATTTATCAATCCAAGAAAACACTGGAGCTAAGACTAGCAAAAGATATACGAAACCGGAAACCTGATAGCAGAGGAAAACAAGAGCAATTTCCCTTCACTTCTAGACGTTAGAGCTCTCTTGTGCAAAAACTCCCGCTTCTTAGAAGATCCTTCAAGCTCACTTTCTTTCTAGCTTCGAAAATCCTTAATTGTTATACTCTTTCTATCTGGTGTTCTTTATTCGTGCCTGTCATTTAGAATTCTACGCCCTTTTATCTTAGTTTAGTTTACTGAGGTTTCTACTTGTGGTCTCTTTCCTTCCTTTTTCCTTTAAATAGGTTCCCTTAAGGTCCTTGTAACAAAGATATTTAGACCCTTGTTCTCTCATTCATTCTATTCTTATTCTCTATATAAGTATTTACTCATAGGTTTCGCTTGTTCTTTCTTCTTAAGAATGTGCCTTAACTTAAGAAGGGATTCCATTTCAGATCCTAACAAAGGGAGCTAGAAAGCATATCAGAAAAGAGTCCCCCTAGACTAGAGTATGTTATAAGAGTCAGAGTTTAGATTATCTATCATGAAGAAGAAGATAGTGATAGAGATTCTAGCAGCTAAAAAGACAGACAGAGGAAAGAAAAGTAGAAACAATTTAGGGTTGCAAGACAGTTCAAATAACAAGGGGTTTTTTACTCATGTTGGATGGGAGGTTTCCGCTATACGTTATATAATATATAAAAAGGGAATTTCTACTGGATAAAGTAACTTTACGGGAATATGCTCCTAAACCTTTAAATAAGATCAGACTTATATGATAAGGAAGGTTCTTCTCCTTTCAAACCCTTAATTACAAAAACATAAGTACCTCTGTCGTTATATGCCCGGAGGAAGACCTTTACCCTTAGGAAATTCCTAGATTAAGGAACCTCTTTTAACTTTAGAATGGTGAATGTAGGTGAAGGAATGAAACTAGAGCTGCTTAAGTAAGAGAAGGGGCACTTATTCAAAGTCTAATTAGGACTCTAAAAAAGGAATTAAAAAAAGACTGAGATAAGATTATCCAAAGTAAAACAGAAGGGTGCTCTATTACAAGCATGCACTAAACTATGATTACACTCACAGTCTTATATATTATACCAGAACCATATGAATGAAAAGAGGAAACTGAAGCCTGACAGGGTCTAACTGCGGTATTCTGCTAACTCTCGATCGGACAAAGTTTCAGGCTGGATACAAGATTCTATTCTTCGGGTACTTTCAATTCAATAAAAGCTAAGAAATTTCAAAGAAAGGCAAACTGCTAAAATTTCGATTTAGAACGTCAACTAGCCGATTAAGGGCCCCCCTTGACCTTTCCCCGATTTTGACTTTCTAATTTGAAATTATATACTTTAATCTACTGCTTATTCACTTGTTACTCCTATCGACTTACTTACTTTAGAGCTAGACTTTGTATCACTTCTACTCTTTCCTAAAATATGTATCCCCTCTTTCTTTTTATTTAGCTCAGCCTACTAATACAAGTAAACTTGTTCAACAAGCTCTAACAGTAAAGCCCTATCTCCCTAACCGAGCTTAGCCTGCGTGTCCCTGAGATTCTTAAGCTACTCCTACTAATCCTAATCAAATGGAGAAAAGACAGAATCTCAAACCAAGGAACAGGCATAACATATAAGAGCAGCTCCTTAAATTGCTTTGAATCAATTCCTACAGTAAAAGCTCATAATTAAAGAATACAGATTCATTCAAGGCTACTTTTTCTATCTACAATATCATATATCCTAAGTTTCAGTACTCAGCCAGGCGGTGACCTACTCGACCTATTTCGTCAATCTTTCTTGCCTTGAGTTCCTTTTATTATAAAACCTCTCGTGCTTCCTTCCTTTAGATCTAGACTCTGTATGCACTATAGGAGTCCAAATTGAAACACTCTAAACTCAAAAGTTCTACTTTTCGACACCTTTCAATTAGGAAACCTAAAAACTATAGCTGCTGCATCTTCTTATTTACAATACCTCGCCTTCCTTGGCAACGAGCCCGGCGCTATCTTGCGGCTCTCTTTAATAAATTAAACCTCCCCAAAGCTTGACTTTCTTTAGAACTCTTTGACTTGCTCCAATGAAAGCTATAAACTCGTGAAATAGCGAAGTATACCATACTGAAAAATCCCTTGGATTTCCAATGAAATATACCTGGCAAGAAGAATCTTTCAACTCTATATCTATACATCTTGGCTTGGCTTTACAGAAAATGAAAGACTCTTCAATAAAAACTCAGGAAAAGGGAATGCAAATCAAAGTCAAAAATGCTCCTTTTTATAACCAGAGTATCCTTTTTTTAGAGTTCGTAACCTGGGTATTCAAACCTTTTAGCACCGGGTTTGGCTATGTTGATTTTGACTCACTTCTTACTCTTATACCTTGCTAAGCTTTGCTAGACTTTTGTTCAATTTCATACATTCATAAAAAAACTCTCCTTCAACGAAATAGCAACGACTCCATTACTTTGAATCTTTTGTATATTTGACCTATTTAATTAATTTAGCATCAAATTTTATTATATCCTTCTCAAATTTGCTGAGCTTGCTTCTTCTGATCTATACCCTTCTTAGATTAGAACCCCTCCTTTTGATCCCCGAATTCTTAAGACTACCTAATTCCAGTTACTCTCTTTCTAGAGTCTATTGGTATAACTTAAACCCACGCCCTAAAACCGACAAGAAAAGCTCACAATCTCACTTTAATAGAAACAGCTTCCTTTAGCCTTAATATAAAAGCAGAATAAAAGTAACATACTTTAAGAGGACTCCTTAAATAAAGGCTTCCCAGTCAAAGCTCATAAACCTTGTTGGGGGTTCAAGCAAACAACACTTACGTTTCTATCTAAAATCTCGTTTATCACCAGTTCAGGTACTTCTTAAGTAGGGTGTATCTTTGACATTTTTATAGCCCTTTATAGACGATTTTCTTGTACCTATTTTGAAGGACTTCCTTATTTATTAAAGAATCCCCCGAGGTACTCTATAACTATCTTTGACAGGAAACAAATGACTTGCAAACTTTAGGACAAAAAATCTATTTAGATTTGGAGGAAGACCCAAAAAGTTAGACCAACCTCTCCAAGGGGCAACCTCTCTACTTCAATGAAAGAAAGAGCAGCTCCTACTTGAATCAAGTACTAAAGCCAAAGCGCTTAAGAAGGAGTCCAACCTCATACCCAGAATGCCAGTTATTCTCCAGTTTACTGAGTCAGGTGGTATCCTATTTACCTAAATATAGTCAATCTTTCTTAAGGTTTTCCCTATCTACGACTTTACTAGCTAGAGATTTGAAGACTCGTACTTATCAGATTGGTTAAAAACCCCTTTCCGTTTATAGAGTCCCCCGGGATAGTTAGCTTCTCGTTACCCTTGACTATATCATTCTTGAATTGCTTTATAGACAAAAGGGAACGACTTCCTAAAAACTTGTACTCATTTCTTAGAAGCTCCTACGGAAACTCTTTCTGTACAGCTTACCAATGTCTTCCCCTGCAATTCAAGTACTAACTACTCCTCCAGATTCCTTAAAACTTGACTTGCTCCAACGAAAACTATACACTTGTGAAATAGCAAGGGTATCCCATACTTCAGAATTCCTTCTCCAGTTAAGCTAATAGTAAATACAACCCAAAAGAGCTCCCTTCCTCCCGTCTTTACTTTATAAATAAAAGAGAAAGCTTCCTCCCTTTGCGCTCCTACTATACTATATAACAAACATATAACCTGAAACCGGGATTCTGTCTATTTAAAGTAAAGAGACTGGCTTAGGCTTTGATTATAGAAAAATCTGACCTCTGACCCATAACTAACTATTGGCCTACGTCACCGCTCGCCTTAGAACTCCCTGGAATATTCAAAGCCGCCCCAGTTACAATCCCACAAAACCTTATAAACCTTTCAGACTAAAGCGCTAGCCCGAAACCCTTTCCTTTTTAGTTACAACCAGAACTTTCATGGGCCTGAGAGTGCAAGTGCAATAACACTATAAAGAAAAAGGTTCTAATTTCATAACCCATAAAGCTTCTCCCTTATAATCACTTAGGAACTAGCTAAAACCCCTTGTGAATTTCGTACCTACTTTACTTCTTAGAAAACTAGAATACAGAAAAACCTTTCTTCCCTTAAAACTCTACCGGAACTGTGCTCACCCTTTTCTTTTTAGTACAACCTTCAACACTTTCATACTAATAAAGTTCCACTTTAGACTCAGAAATCGTAAACCTAAAAAGCACAAGGGAAACCCTCTCTTTTCTGAAGAAATCTCTATACTTAAACTGGGATTCTGCTTTGAAACCCTTTTGATTTGAACTGACTTTGTATATTCCGGTGAAAGAGCCTTAGTTCTAATTCTAAAGAAAGAAGGAGGTCGATAAGAAAGAGAGTAAGAAACAAGGTGAATAATCGGTAAAGAAAGTTTAAAATATAAGGATAAGCAAATAGAAATTTTTACAAGAAAAGAGGTCAAAACTTATGAAACTCCTCGAGTCGAGGGGGAGCCGCACCTCAAATACTTAAGAAGATCCTAATTCGAGCCCCTTTTTGCTTTTTCGCTTTAGTAATGAAATTTCTAAAATCGAAAGAAAGGTATTGTAAATACTCTTGACACCTAGGAATTTCGAACCTTTATTTTATAGTTAGTCGGAACCTAAGAAAAATGTTTTGACTATAGGATAGATACTTCTAAAACTTTAAAAGAGGGCTCCCAGTAGATCTTTTTAGGAGAGAGAAAACTTAATTTATAGATAGGATTTCCGACTTACGGGCTTATAATTTATTTAACACCCAGGAGAGTGGTTTCTATGCTTTGGATGAAAGCTTGACTCCTCCAGAGTAAGTAAGACATACGCGGACTTTCTTTCGCGCTAGAATCCTGATAGCAAAGCTCGGGAATTTAACAAGCAGAAGTCGAATACTCATATACTCATGAAATAAGATACCTTGCTTGGACAGCGGACTCAAAAACTTGAAATCTCAAAAAAGCGTATCCGGGATTTCAAAGTCTAAATTACAAAAGCTGCTTAGTTCTATTTTAAAAGACACAACACTCGAGTTACTGTGCCTGCCTATAGGCTCCCGGTGTATTCCTAAATCTTCGAGACTCTAAAGATAGGCTTGCCTTTTTATTTAAAAGCTTAGATAAAGTGCGCTGGATGTATTTCGTAATCCTAAACGAACCTGTTCCTAGGCTTTCAATTTTTGTGTTCCCGAAAGCGAAAGCTTGGGCCCCGCCTTTGTAGAACAGCGCAATAAGACAAGCCGAACTCAAGGAAATAGGGCTCGTTTTATATACAAGTTGTTAGTTTTTTCCAGGTTTCGTTAGAAAAAACGGGGTTGAAAAAGACAGGAACCTTAGATTCACAGAGGCTCCCTGATAAAATGGGGGCTCCTTAGCCTGATGAGATATGGATAACCTACATTTAGAGCTAATTACTCTAAAATTCTAATAGTATTTAATAAGCTTCCGAACCCCGATTTTGGACAATTTCTATCTAAAAACGAAGGGACCCTTTTTCTTGATCCAAGAGAGCTTCGATACCTAACCTAAAATAAGGCACCTCTTGTATAAAGCTTCATCCTCCCCAACTAGGAGTTCTTAACAATACCTTATATCTTCTCTCGACTCTATACTTTGGTAAGGAACGCCTGCAGTTAACTACAAAAACTTCAAAGAATACAAGGGCCCCTTTGCTTGTTTTTAATGCTTTTTCAGTAACTCCTTTTCCTGGTTATAAGAACCGAGTTTATATCTAAGAAGGTTTAGTACTTCATACTCTTTTTGACTGCCAAAAAAATTAGACTGATAATAGTATAACCCAAGGAATCCTTATTTTTAAAAAACTATTTTACATGAGTGCTAAAGGTAGAAAAAAAATCTGATATTCCTCTCTAGTGTAACTTCAATCCCTTAGTTCTTCTGTTAAAAAATGTCTTCTTTAAGTAAGTACTAATGTTAATGTAAGTTCCTCCTTTTATTTACTTTACTAGGGGGGCTTTTTGCTTATAAGTTAAATATCTTCAATTTTTATTGACGAAACCTAAATCCAAAATAGGAATGTTTCTTAATCTAGTAGTTTAATATTCATGTTTGGGTGTTTTCACTCTATGTAGTAGTAAGCCCTTGCTCCTAGAGAAATGACTTTCCCAAAAACTTAGTACTTCTATTTCCTTGCTCTTGAGACATACTCGAGAAATTTAGAGCCTTATCGTATTGAAACCTTAGCTCCTTTTTGAAAGATTAGAATGAATATAGTAAAAAGAACTAGCTTCTATAAAAAAAGGAGATAGAGTACCTCTAAGAGTTTTTGTTTCTTATTCTTGTGACTCATACTTTTACGAACGAATAGGATAGAAAAGTCCCGTTCTCTTTTTTAATTAAAGGGTCCCTTTGAACTGTTGAACTGAATGAAATTCAATATCAATAAAATAAAACCTCATATCGCTGATTTGATGATTAGAATCTTAGGTGTTTAGAATGGCTAAAAAAAGGTGGGTTTTGAGAAAGATTTAAAGAGCAAATAGAGTTCCTTTTTAAGGGGTTCAGTCTTAAGTTTCAATGTTTGTCACTACCATAGGGATAGGGAGCCCACTCCATTTTGATTTATAGAGGTGCAAAATGCTGTTATTTCCGAGGCTGTGCCATTAACCAACTTTTTTTTGTGCGCAAAGTAAGAGTTTGTCTTAGAAGAAGTTTTTTTTACGTGTGAATTCTTTTGTAAACTCCTTTTTGCGTATCTATCTCTTCGACCACTTGTAAAAAACATTTTTGTATATACTAAACTTTTCCTCAAAAAGACCTTTCTTTCTGGTCTAGTAAAGGGTTTTCTTATTCGTTTTAATAACTTCTTATTAAGGAAATCCTGCCAGATAAAAGAAACTCTTTCCAGGATTCTTTATTCTTTGTGTATTTTAGGGCTTATAAGGAGCCTTCGTCAGGGCTTTTTAGAAATTGAAGTGAATAAGCCAGAAATTCCTGTTATTTGATATTCTTATAGGCGGCCCTTTACTTAAACAACTTACTCTCTATGCAACTTCTTTACAACAAAAAAGGTTTTCTTACTCTTCTATCCGTTCACTATGTCAGAGCAACTAAAAAAGGACATGGAGTCCTCTTTCTTACTGGGTTTTGCGGGAATAAAATCTTACTAAGCATTAAAAAGTTATAACCGATTTAGGAATTACCGAAGCTTAAATAAAAGAAAATTCGTTCGTTTCGACGAAATTTTAAAAGGAGCTCTAATAATCCCGCTCTTGTTATGCTATATGATAAACTAACTTCAGTAAGATTTTTCTAAATGAGACAAGAAGATTTAACATAATAGTAGTATAGCTATTTAGGACTTGAGAGCCTCTGATTTTCAACATTAACATATCCGTCAATTACTTACTTTTACTTACAAGGAAATGTTTCTATTTCACTTTTTGCAGATTTTTGGCTTATAATTAACATACAAAGATCTCTCTTATCATTTTTTTAACTTAAAACCTAATAATCTTTAATCTTTCAATAGTATTCAAATAGGGGTCCCTTCCTGGTGGGTTTACGTAATTCTGAGTAGGAGCTCTTTTTGTTACAAACCTTTATCCTTTGGGTTCATTCTTCTGAGTGTTATACCCTTCCCCTTATAAACAACAACTATGAACCTTATTTCACTAGGGTTTAGTATGTAAACTATTTGAAATAAAATTCCAAGGTCTTTGTCTTGAAGTAAACATCTTCTTTTTAATCAACCTTGAATCTCTCTAGTCTATAATTGCCTAGGTGTTTCTAAAATAGAGTACCTATCTATAGTATTCTTAGTTGATTCCCTTATTTTTCTATTTGCTTTAACTATTTTTTATTAACTCAGTCCAGGAAAGTTATTATACCCGGATAAAAATGAATTTTTAATATGGGTCCCAAGAGGACTTAGTTGCACTCCAAGTTTGAATTTGTGCTCTAGGCTATCATTACAAAACACTTGTTTATCGATATCTATTTAGACCGTAGACCCTCTATTATACAGAAGCAGGGTTATTTAACAAAAAGCGTCTCCTTATAATTTAAGAAGCTAACCCGAATACAAATTCAGTTGAAAAGCAAGTCATTTTTTTCGTTCAATTCCCCACTAGGTTAGGAAGTCTACTTCCTTTTAGTCTTTCTTCATTATAAACTTTTTGGCACTTGTATTGTACAAATAAAAAACTAGGTGCTTTTTGAGATCTCTTTTATTGGAAGACTACTTTATACCCACAAAAAAACTAAAAAACATTTCAGGACATAACCTATTGTTTTAACGATCAAGGTAAACCTCTATAAAGTAATCCCTAAGATTCCCAGCTTCCTACTTTGACTCTTTTGCAACAGAGATTCGGGTAAAAGACTATCGGCACCCTTTTTGTAAAGTCAACACGCAGGCATAGCTTTTTGGTTTTAGTTAATTACGACCCGAAGTTAGAATAGGAGCGCGCTTGGGTATGAAAAAGGCCTCATAATCAGGTTTAACTTGAATAATCCGTCGTAATTGAATCTATTTCTATAAGCATGAATAAGAAAAAGTAATGACTTTCCTGAAATAATTAACGGAGGGGCCCCTTTTAATATGCATATAAGGAAGATTTTTTGTTGCTGAGTATATAAAATTGGATTTTGCATCAAAATGGAATTACTAGTATGACAAAGCCATAGAGTCTCCTTTGGCAAACGTAATTAACCAGCTATTCTTACGTCCACTATGGATTTCGGGTAAGGGCTCCAATTCTAAATTCTATACAGAGCGCCCATGCTTGGGTTCCTATTAGGTCAAATAGGACTCTTGTCAAGCTATTCCCGAAGTAACCTTCTATCTATTACGCTATTACGTATGGGGTTTTTCTTTTTTCCGAGGACTCTAATGGATTTAATACGCTAGAGAGAGTTAGAGTAAGCTTATCCTTTTAAAGCTTGAACTCGAACTTAAGACTCGTCTAGAACAAGGAATTTGCTTAGTTTTTTATAAGAGTCTTCTAATTCGGGCGATTTTAAGTAAGATTTTTTAAACTAAGATATTAAGATATAGTTTAGGTCAGGATAAACCTTCTTTTTGGAAGTCTTTTAGATAATCAATCAATTGAATTAGAGTAAGCGCCCTATAATATAAATAGAAGTGAAACCCTAGCAAGTTTGACTTAGTTATCAAGTTCCTTTATTCTCATACTGAAGTTTGACTTCTAAACCTATTTGTTGGTTAATGACTTAAATAAAGGAATAAATAGATGACTAGTGCCTACTATATTTATTAGACACGGAAGTTTTATGTATAGCTGGTTAAATAATAAATACTTGCTGAACGAAGCAGAATAGGCCTTTTTTCGAGAGATAGGATTCTTTGGTTTTACTTCAACGAAGATTGAGTTTAGTATATTGTATTGCAGAAAAAGAGTGAAAGTAACCTAAGGTTTCACCACAAAAAAGGATCTTTTAAGAATTAAGGAAAAAAAAGAAACTGTAAGAGATGGAAAGGGTTCAAAACTATAACTAGAGTGAGTTAGACTCTGTATCCCCGAGTTCTTAGAAAAACCTAGACCGGAATCCCAAGAGATAGCTCAAAAAATGCTCTCATGACTCAGAATAAGCACACTTATAACCGCGTTTGAGAGTACTCAGAAACAAACAACCTATTTGGAGTCTTTTACTAAAAATTCTTTGTGGCCAAGGCTTTATTATTAAAGAAAAAAGAGTTCAAAAAACTTAGAAAATCTAAATATAGCGGAATGACCTTAATTGTTAAACCAGAACTTTGCTTTCTATTTTGAGCCCACTCTTCTTCAAAAAGCCCGAGGAAAGTTTTATTAACCCATATATATCAAAGAATTCCCGTAAATCTCGGGGTTTAAAGTCAAAGTCTTTTTAGAGAAGCTCTTTACTATGCCAGTATATTAAAAATCTTTAGAAAACCCTTGTAAGGCCTCTTTCGTGTTTTAAGTTTTGACCTATCCTAAGTTTTTCTACATCTTTATCGAATTTACGTAAGTTTTTATTACGACTTTTCGGACTTTTTAATTTAGCTTTTTACTAATTACGAAACTAAAGCGTATAAAATGCCTGGGTGTTAAAAAGACACAGGAATTAAAAAGGAATGATATAATATTGTCAAGGAGTTTCCTGTTTTCAAAGTAGTTTATAAGCAAGAAGGGCTCTAATAAGGGTATCCTTTATATTATTTTCGGGTCAATTGGACTAAGCCTTTTATTACAAGTAAGAGAGGTTAGACGTAGTTTTTAAAGTACAAAAGAATCCTTAAATTATAGACAAAAACCTAATATTTACGGTATCTCCCCAGGAATTTCCCTTAAATAAAGGGGACTTTTTAACTTCAAAAACGAAAAAGTGGTCTTTTCAATTAGCAAAGAAAGAGTTTGGAATTTTTCTTAAACTTAAATGGTTAAAAGAGTACTTGGTGCCTATTGGGTCGAACCCCCTAGATTCAAAAAAGCTAGTGGACAAAAAGAGGACTAATAAAATTTATGTCGATTCCCCTTTTTTCCTAAAATTAACTATTATAATTTATAATTATCTATTTATATTTATGCCCACAACACATGCTATAGTAAGTGATACCTAATATTTACAAACTTTCACTAAAATAACATATAGCTTAAGTAAGTATATTGATCAAGGAATTCTTTTACTCTATATTATATTCCTCCTTCGTTGAATCAAAAAGAATATAAAAAATTTTAGAATCACTTACTTATAGAATATAAATAGAATAAGTTACGTTTTAAAATCCGTAGCTAATAGAAGAATTGTAGTCCGTTGATGTCAGTCTACGACCTTTTAACTCCAAAGCATGGGTTTACGGATTTGTAAGTATGCTTAAGGATAAATTACTCATTTTTTTAAGCCAGATACAAGTGGGATTTTAATAAAGGCAATCAATAAAGATCTTAAGTTTCCTTATTTCCTACCTACGCCCTGTATACTTACTTACAAATAATTATTCAATAGGCGCACTCTATGTTATTTTCCTGTAATCAAAGAGACTCGAATTTCTCAAGAATAAGGTTTATTAAAAACAGGAGATTAGTGCTTCTTTTCAGAACATATATAACTCAATCTAACAGCATACGCTATGCCTGTATCGGTTTTTAGAATAATTTATATATCCCTTCCTTCATTTTTTTTTATAACTTAATACTAACCTTCTAACTAAAACTAAAAAAGAGATTTTATGAAGAATTACAAAACTACTCCGGAAAAAGCTAGCTTTTTTTAAGTAAGACGTTTCTTGGGTTTAATATTTGAGGTTTTTTTAACACTGGTTAAACATCATTTTTTATTATCTAACATAAGGCCTTGCTTGCTCTTGTAAAAAAAGTTAAGATTTAGAAGATAACCTAAGTTTATGCTGAATATCTGACATTGCTTGTTTTCAAAAAGGATAGGCCGGCAGTTCTCCTTTTTATGAGTAATACAATCTTGAAGGAATCGGCGTCTTCCTATATTTAATCGTACGTATATTGCAAAAGTAGAAAATTGAGAAAGCTACCAACCTAGCATTATAGGGTTTCCTTTTCTAGAATTGTTTTACCGACTTTTTTGACCTGATCGGCCCAAAAACCAGGTTTCAGATGATAAAAGACTTACAAAAACATGAAGTAGGTACAGCCTACTATAGTAAAATAGAAGTCCCAGTTTACATTACAGAAGTAGAACGATGATATCCAAATTGATTTAGTATTAGAGATGAAATTAGATTCATTATGCCTTATTAATAACGCTATCTTTTCTTTTGCATTGTCAAATGTACTTTATTTCATATGTATTCATATGTGTAGAAAAGGGGTTCTAGTAATTCCCAAGGAATACTGCTATTAAATAAATAAGGACTAAAAAGAAATTGCCCGCAGTGTGTATTAGAACCTAAAGTACACTAGGAAGTTTTGGAGTAGAGATACTTGCTCTTTTTCCCTAGAGACATTACATTACATAGAATAAGTTTACTAAGTTAAAAAACCCTACGCTAAGTGTACAACAAGCGAAGTTGCTAAAATGGAGGTCTATTAATTAAGAAGTTCCCCCTTTTTATTTAAAGCATATACCAAGAAAATTTGGGAGGAATTCCTCTGCTTTTTTAGGACGGGTTTGAGGTTTAAGTAGAAGCGTAATTTACCTGGGTGTTTTTACAATTTTTTTGTAATTATATAATATAATATATGACAAGGTTCGAAAAAGGGGTAGTCCATTAATAAGAAAAAGGGCCTTCCGCAGTTATAGAATCTCGTAGGATACATTATGTATCTATTAGCCGCCAGAATAGGGTCCTCTTTCTAAATTACTACTTAGAGCTATAATATCCCTAAGGGTAACTCTTACTATTTGATAAGTGTATTCTGCAGGACCTCCTATTTACTTTACTCTCTGACTTATCGGCTTTATTGGAGTATACAAAACAAAAGGGACCCCGGTAGAGTAGTCATAGATCAAACCGCTTATATTATACTTCTAAAATAAATATAGGGAATCCAAAAACTTTTTACCCGTTCGAGCTTCTAAAGTAACTGAACCCTTCTTAAATAATTAAATAAGAAAAACCCGTGTTAGAAATTTAGCAGGCCTACGGCTCGAATATCATGGAATTTATATGTATAGGTGATTTTTTATGAAATCACTCCTTTGTAATAGAGAGAAAATTTTCTATAGATATATACCTATAGAAAGAATTCTCAACAAGAGAAGCCTACTAAAAAGCCAAGTCGAAAAAGATAACCTTAACTTATTGTACAAGCTTCGGGTTTTGATAAGATTAATTAAAGATATGAGTTTTCCTTTACGAGGTTCCCACTAAGATTACTACCAGTTTATAAAATAGGTTTTCTATCCTTTTCAATATACAATACTGGTATCGAAGAAAACTCGTTGCTTTCAGATATGAGTGCTGGTCCTTTAAAATATCCTCGAAAAAGTCCTTTCGTACTATTGACATAAAAACTAATTTACTTTTTTTTTATAGCCCCTTTTACGAATTCTGAAATTAGAAAACTCTTATAAATAAAGAAAAATCTTTATCGAGCTAGTTAAGGCTAAAGCTTGTTTTTATATAGGACTCCTACTTTCGTATTAAAAAACTAACTCCGGGTTACTTAGTGCTCATATTTTTTAGACTTCGTCCGTGTAAATAGGAAATTTCTATGATACAAATAATTTGAATCTATATGGACTCTTTCCGTTCAGATTGCTCCTTTATGTACTTTTTTCCTAAGTACGTAATTTAAATTGTATCAGAAAGGAGACTTTATTTCCTTATTTTGGCAATTGAGTCCAGACCAAGCAAGCCCCCTTGTTAAAGACTCGCTAATCTTTATAGAGATTGTACTTGAGAATTTTTTTAAGCTTCCCTTCCCCTTCTCCTTTGCTGACTAATACAGCAATACAATAGAAACCTTTCAACCTTATAGTACAAATAAGAGTAGGTAAGACTAGAGCCCCTATAACTCCTGTAACCCAAGGCTACAAGAAGAATAAGAAGACAGGGAATACAAGAACTATAGGTATCGAAGATAAGAAGGGTCTAGCTCTAGCAGGTACAGCTAAGGGGTAGAGTACAATGAAGAAGCAGTAAGTAGGTCAGTTAAAACAAATACAAGAGCTCAAACTCTAAAGAGGAACGCAGAAGAATCCAGGTCTATGAAAGCAACAAAAGAAGAATACAAATAAAAGTAAACAATGCCAGAGCCTGAGTTTCTAGTTTATATCTAGAATGGCAATTATCCTTAGTTTAGGTGCCCCTATTTAACCTATTTAGCACCGGGATTGTACTAAATTTCTTTTCAATTGAATGACTTTATAGATTGATTGATAAGATATTCACTCCTTGTTAGCTTTTAGATAGATTGGTAAGTCAGAGGCAAGAAAGCCTACTCAAGTGTAAGAATCCCAAGTCCTTAAGTGAAATAGAAAAGCTACCCATTAAAGTAAAGCCATTCCAAGATATAAATTGACCCAGTTTTTTGAACTTATAATAGAAAAGACCAATCTAAAGCCCTCCCTAGAACTCCTATACAATCGGAAACTCTTGAGTGAGTGTCTATCGGAAAGTACTCCTATATAAAAACTTCCTGGCTTACTGACACCCCTTCACTATACTGCTTTCTTATTCTATACCTAAGAAAAAGCCTAACCTTTCGATCAAACTTATTTGACATACGAGCTTTTTGTTCGATTTCAGACTTTTAAGAATCTCTAAATCCCCCTTTTACGAGCCTACTCACTCACTTCCTTTACTTTAGGCTTTAGAACTAAGGGCTCTTTTACCATAATCGAATAAGCACAGTCACCCCGTCTTATAGGCAAAGCTAGGATATAAGATTGAAGATGAAAACAAGAGAATGCCAAAGTGGATACCCGACAATTTCTCTTTAGTTTGGGTACTTATCTATTACCACCGAATTCCCAATGCAATTTTTAACCCCTTGCGCTTTAGCGGCCCACCTTGCCTGAGTTCTTTTTAATGAAAACCGATTCCTTATAACTAAAATCAAATTACGAAGCAAACAGAACCCACCTTGTCATTACGAATACCCTAAAAACCCACGGAAGTCGAGTCAGTCAAAAAGAAACAGAGACACTGAATCTTTGCTTTCAAACAAAAAAGAATAAGTATTTGTACTCTTACTATAAAAACCCTTCTTAACCTAATCCAAAAGCTAGTCAATCTATATACTTGAAACTCAATACACTAGCTAGAGCAAGTGGATAAGAAAAACCCTGAAATTTCATGCTTTCCAATAAAAGCTAAAAAAGGAAGATTCATTCGGCAACTATATAGAAGATCTATTATTATCTTGCGCTTAGGTACCTTTTAAGACCGGCCCTTTCCCTATTTGAATTTCTAAAACTTTTTCACTTCATTGTAAAAGACAGGCTTTCACTTTATCTTATCCACCAAATTCCCTTTCACTTGCTTGGAAAACTCCTCGTATACTCGTCCACACCTTTGTGATCCTGAAAATCTTCTTCTTCCTAACAAAAAGATTCGACTTAAGGAATCCTGACCTAGTGACTTAGTATAACCCCGTTTAGTAAGTTTTACTTAAAAAAATCTAACTAAAAAAAGAAATTCTTCTGTAATACAGTTAAGGTTTACTACCCAGAAGTAATTATAAAGACTTGAAAACTTGTAATATCAAAGGTAAGAGCTTTTCTACACTACACAACTAAAAACGAATGTCTTTACAATAGGATCTTTTACTTTGGACTGTCTGACTGGATATCAAAGAGACCCAGATTTAAATAGTAAGAAGGAGGCCCTTTTCTTAATTCCGATGAAAGACCTCTACACGCTGGATAAGCACCACTTTTCTTTCTTTTGCTAGGGATCCCATCCTACATAGTAACGCAATTAGATCCCTATTATATACACCACTGAGTACTCAAGGGCACCCTTTAATATAGCCTCATAAGACTGGATATTCATAAGGAATTTAGTAACATGTCATTTCAGTAGAAGTTCTAATAGAAAGGGGGCTTAACTAAAAAAGAGATTGCTCAGTGTTTCAAGAGCGGGATTGCATGCGATTACAAATAAGAAATTTTTATAAGTCTTTGCGTTTATAATCTTCCCTACGCTCTCTAGCAAGGTAAATAAGGATCCTTTTTTTTTTATTTTACATTATCATACATAAGGGGGCCTCCCCATAGGGTAAATCTGTTCCTTAGAAAGAATATAGGGCCCTGATATTCGGTTTACTTTCCCAGGAATATTCTTAAAAAACCCCATCAAGCATATTTAGAGCCCCCTTTTTGCTGCGTTTCTTTTGATTTACTTTAAAGTTTAGATAGTTCAATCGGGAAGCAGGAGATTGCAAGAAAGAAAGCAAAAAACCCTTGTTTTAGAAATCCCAACTAGAATTAGAAACTGAAGTGGGACTAGAAAAGCTACCCAAAGAAAGGAAATCAATAGACCGGGTTATGTTACCAAGATCCCTTAACTATTGACTTGCTCCAAAAGTTTAGAAACTTGCGAAAAAGGTATCCTATACTTATAATTATTCCTTATCTTTCTCCCGTCAAGCCAGTGTACCGGACAAAAAGAAAAGCCCAAAAGGCTCCTTAAACTTAAACTAGATACCTTTGTCTTTACGGAATGACTTTCCAAAGGTCCCTTTCCGTTTTTATTGCTTTTACGTATATAGCCGGCATACCTTTTTCTCGAAAATAAAGAGGAAGGAAGCTTTACTGGAGAAGTAATTACTACTAAGTAGCACATAAAAAAGACTAACAACAAAGAATTCCCCGATCTTGTAAGCAAGCTAAAAAACCTGCCATACTTTGGCTTCATAGATAAGCTCTCTTTTGTGAGTACAAAGCCCTATTCTTCATTTGTAAGTTAGCTATTTAGCAGTTTGGTTACGTGACCTGTTATAAAAAAGTTCTTTCGAAAAGATCCTTGGATTAAGTCCTCTAGTAAAGACTCTAACTTTAAAGAATAAATAAGGTTAAAATAGGGATTAGAAGCTTTTATTTCAAATTGGAATGAAACGCGGGCACCTCCTTCCTTATTTTACTCTACTCTTAAAGTTTACGTTTTAATTAAGGAACCTTTATTACAGTAACCTAAGCTCTGACGGGTATATAAAAGAAATTAACTGACAATGCTCGAGCTTTATAGCTCAATATCTAAGACGGGCTTGTTTATACTTTACTTTTTTCTGAAGCAGAAATTCATTCGTATTTTTCCTGTCTTGTTAATTCCTTTGCTTAGACAAGGACTTACTTTCTACCCCAGGTTACATAAAGAAGGAGGCGTTCTTAAAAGAAAGTCAAGGGAACCCAATATAGGAGTAAAGTCTAGGGTTTTAAAGCCAAGAATCCTACAGAATGAATTAAAATGAAAGTCAAACTTGAATAACTTAGTTAGATAAGAACTCCTGTAAGGGTCACTTAATATGGGCCCAATATAAAAGATATTTAAGGTTGTAATCCTATAACATTCAGCAGAAGGCTTCTCTTTGTAAATACTAGATGCCAAATTAGAGTATAGAAGTCCTTTTTAGTAGTTTTAGCTCTTCCGGGCTTCCTATTCTTTTTCTAAATAAGGTAAAAGAAACCTGTTGCTTTATCAAACTTTACCCAGGGGTTTTTAACTGGATATCTAAGTCCACTATAATAAAAAATTTCTCAGTGTCGGGATCCTAGAAAGATTCTCAGTTTATAAGCAGAACTGTTTGGGGAAGAGCTACCTGTAAAAAGGGTCTTTATTAATACGAATTTCTTATATATATATATTTTTTAACATTTTTGTACTAACTCAAATTGACTTTGATGTTAGCACTCGAACCTTTTGGCATTTCTAAAAAAAGAGACTTCGCTTAAATCTGAGTATCTCAGAGCCTGCTGTTATCATTCATATGTATCTAGTATACTAGAATTCCCAGCATAAGAGCTAAAAAATTCTTATAGATAGCTGTCCGTGCTCTGCTTCTAGTGTTGTCCTAAGTTACCTCCACTTGTTAGTAAGTTGTATTTCCCTTTTTTTAGGACTCGTGTAAGTACTTTGAAGTTTAGATACTTGATTTGTCTTTTTCTTAACCTGATAAGGCATACTCTAGGTCTAGTATAAACTTCCCTATTAAATGAATTGTAATTAGCAAAGTCTGAAAGCTTCTATTTTTGTTTCTTTGTCGGAGAGTAAGCCCGAAATACGATTCTAATTTATAGCGGATTCGAGAACCTAAAGAATTTCCCCTGTAAGGTCTCTTTTTCACCTGGGTTTTTCTACTTTAGACCCTTGAAATTCATACTCTTACTTAAGTTTACAGAGATTTTATAAATGAAGCTTTTCTCTAAGTCATTTTTTAACCAAAAAGGAGCTCCTAGGGGTTTTTCTTAGTTTTACTCAGTAAAAGGGTATCCGGAGTATTCTGCGGGTTACTTATTTTAAGAATATATAAGCGCTGTTAAAAGGCCTAATTTCTTATTAAGAAGTTTACTCCACCCTAGTTTAGTATAGAGTACAGCAAGATTATAGTTTGATTCAAACTTTTGGGAGGCTTCTACTAATCCTAATATAGACAAAGTTTCTTCCAGGTTGCGGAAGAATAGCTTAAAAAGCTCCCTTTTTTGGAAACCAGTTTACCTCCCCCAATTACATAAAAAGGGTGATAATCTATCTATAGTGCAAGGTGCTTTTACTAGCAAATACCTTAAACATATACAAGTTTTTATGCGGGCCCCATGTAAACGAGACTTGGCTTATAGGTAGTTGATCTGATTTATATATATATATATTTTTTTCGAGAATGAAGGGATTTATACGGTTTTGAAAAAACGTCTTATACAAATCAAAAAGGGACTCTTAGGAAATAGGAAGAAAATTTTAGGGGTATATACTTCTTTCTATTAAGATGAAGGGATCTTAGCTTACTTCTTTGTCATTAAGATAGTGCTTATTTACAAAATAAGATAAGACAGAAAGAAAATACTAAGATCTTTCTTTCCAGGATTGATTGAGAAGCTCTTCTAAGTAAATCCTGGTAAATTAGCTGTCTCGAAGTCATGCTTCAGCAAGAAAATTCTTACTAGAGGAATCCCTAGGAATTTCCTATAAAAGGTTATTCCAAAGCAAACCTGGATCAAGCGACCTCTTATTATTAGAGTCTTGAGAATCTAGCATAAAGTAAAAAAAAGGTAACGAAGTTAATTACTATATAGATATAGAACACGTAAACTTTAGATGGAGTTACCGATGTAGAAAAACATACGAGGTACAGTGTCCTATTAGAACCAAAAAAAAGTCTTAAGGAAAACGCAAGGTAATCCTTGTATAAAAGTCTAAAATGGGCTTCTTTTTATTTAGACCGGATCCTGTCCAGGGATAAAATATAGTAATAGAATCCCCGGTTAACCGAAACCCTTTTTGTATTCTGCTTGAAGCTGGGTAAAGTTTCAACAAATGTGATAAAGAAGATCGTAGGCTCGAACCCGCCTTAACTTTCTTTAGTTATGTCACATCTTTTTATGCATAGGTTAGAAAGGGAGTTTCATGTACTTGACTTTAGGGTACCAGAAGGAGATTTTTGTAGGACAGCATAACTGTAGACTTTATAGGAACACCTACTTCGTACTTTGTTTGACTCATACCCACACTCTTTGTTTACTCTTCATAATTACATTACCTTATAGCTATGACCCAAAATTCTATATTACTCCGGGTACCCTGTTTCTTAAGCCTAACAGACCTCTCTTATAATATAACCTAGACTGCTTTTTCTTATGAAAAGCTTCTGTCTTCTTTCTTTTCTTAGAACTTTTGTTTTACTAGCCTAGTCTAGGAGTCTGATAACCCGGGCTTGTTGTAGCTACTAGAAAGTCCTCTTGTTGTAACGAACTAAAGGAAGTCGTATATTATGTCTCAATCTTAGAAAGTTCTGAATTGTAGGTCTCTCTTTATTCTTTATTTATAAGTGAGTCTGACTTAGTTATGGAATAGATAGTCAGAGGGTGTTAGGAATGACCTTAATTGAATAGAGAATAGTGTTCGTCAGTATAAAGAGGGACCAAGGACAAGGATAAGACCTCTTTTATTTGTTCTAGTCTAGTATATAGAGGATAGTAACCTTAGAAGTACAAAGATTGAAAAAGTGAGTTGACTTTAGCATAGCGAAGGAAGGGCATACTCATGCCAGTATTTTGAGTCTATCTACGTTATACCTATTCTTTTTGAAAACGAATCTTACTCCTACTCAAATTGAGAACATGTTTCTTTGTTCTTTGTCTTGATCCCTTCTATTTAGTTAGAACCACCAACCGCTTACTTACTTTCCTTATTTTATGCCTATCCATAGAATCCTGTTTGTTATTCATACCTATAGCTACCCTTTTTTAGAATACCTGCTTTCTTAGTTGTACTACCTCAGAGCTTTGATACTCTTAGTCTTAGATAGACTCTCTCACTCTATCCTTGTACCTTTTGTCTCGTCGGGGCTCCTTTTCTTCTATAGTCTTAGAATGAAATCCTGCCGTGGCTAATGCCTCCGGATATTCTTTTATCTTAAGGATTTAGATAAGAAGTATAGGGATAAGGTTTGATTTAAATGCCTTTCCTGTGTAGTTTATTTAGTAAACAGGAGCTCCTAGATAGCTTGACCTATGTGCAATCTCCTTTACAAAGAGAAGGCTCTGTATAACCTTGGGAAGTTTTTTATACTCATATCTAAAAGGCTTTTGTCTATATATATAATAAAGAATAAAGACTCAAGGAAGGGTTCCCATAATACTAGAAGAACCCTAGATAGACGGCTCGTAAGAGGTCTTCTATAAAAAGGGTTTCTTTGACTTGTTTAAGGAAATAGCTCAGAGTTGTTCAAACTATTCAGGATAGGTAATACGATATAAGATGTTTCTATTTGCTAAAGTTTCCTGCTTCAAGCTCTTTAATAAGAAAATTGTTTCACTTCAACAGAGTTCCAAAACGAGTACTGCAGTAAATAGAAGGACTCTCCTGATTCTACCAGGGTCTTTTTCCGTTCTTGTATGATTCAAAAATTCTGCTTTACACTTTCTTATTCTTATGACTGACTTTTTTTACTTGTTTCCTATTATGAGGTTTCTTACGATAGGCTATCCTAGGCTTATTCCTTGTAGCTAGTGTCTTTGTGTAGCCTGTACCTATTTTATTTGTATTCTGTTTCTCTATCTAGGTCGTAACTTCGATATTGTTGGTATTGAATCTGCATTCGTCTTAGCCTTTTTAAAGTCTTTCCTTCAAGATTATATAATGAGTACTTTTTGTTCCTGAGTTTAAGCAGCGGCGTAGCTCTAAAGAAAGGAGTTGGCTGTTCCTCTTTTTCCAATTATATAGGAAAGTTAGAAAGCTAAAGTTTTTGTTTTCGATAAAGGCTTAAGTAAAGTCAAGACGGGTCTCCTATTTCCCAGCTTAAAAGAAAGGGCTGCTTAACTTAGGATATAAAGCATTCCGGAGAATCCTTTTGATATTGTTTCGCTGGATTAGTTAATAAGTTTTTTACGTTCCTTATAGTTAAGGAAAGTTTCTTCTGTGTAAGAGCCAACAAAGATCTTGTTCTAATTCTTTAGGATTCCTAGTATTTATAGATAAAGAGAGATTCCGAATTCTTTATAAAGGTAAGTTCCTTTTTTGGAGTGAATGAGTCAATACAACTGTTCGAGTTGAGAGCAGATGAAAGCTAAGGACCAACGAGTCATTGAAATTCTTGTCTTTTGGCAGCTAAACTTGTAAGTAACAAATCCGATAAAGGAGTTCCCTTTTATGACAGTAATAGCAACTCTTTCTTAAGAGGGAGGAAAGACTTTGTCCTTTTCGGAGGAGTCTCCTTTTAAGGGGTTTAGGAAATAGAAGTTAGGGAAGTTTCAGAGCTTTTGCTTTCAATTTTTTTAGTTTTTGGTTCCTGGTATAGTAACAATTTTAGTTTAGGGAATAGAAATGAAATACAGCCAAATTTTGAAAGCCTGCTTTTTTCAGTAGGTGTTTTTTCTTCTAGTGTAAGTCTGTACTATCTATAATAGGGTAAGGCCTTAACCTCGTAAACTAAGGCAGCTTTCTGATGGGTATCTTTCTAACCTTCTTCTCTCTCTCCTAATCGGTGCAAAGGGTATATATATTTACAAGGTTCCCGCTTTCTAAGTATAGCTCAAAAACTTGGAAGCTAGGACAATAAGTTAAGCCCTTTTCTTAAGCTAAAATTTTAAGGGTTTTCCTTAAGGGGATTTGCTTTCTTGATGTCCTATTCTGGGGGTCCCAATTTCATAAATCTTTCTATTAGCTAAAGTAAAGAAATTTCTCTAATTTAATTAAAAAAAAAATTTTTCTGGTGTTGCTGCTGCTAGTGTAAGATGGTCCTATCTATAGTCTTACTCTATCATGACTTAACCTCCCCCTCACTAGGTTCGTTGGTTTTATGTATATATATGATTAAAGCACCTTTTTTTGATAAGCTCCATAGCACAAGAGGAATGTTACTTAAGTAATACGTGTATCCAAAGTCTAAAAAGAAGAATAACTACATTCTATCTAATATTAGAATTAAGATTAGTAAGAGTAAGACAATAATAGTACAAGAACGAGCCGCCTAAAGAAAGCCCCCTAAGCTCCTATTCACTAACTCGTGTAAGTCTCTCTACTTTAACACCTCTAGGTTAGTTAGAAGTCTAGCTCTAATAAAGAAAGGCTGGGAAGGAGGGGCTTTTATCTCCAAAGAGGTTATTCCTGTTTTAATTCTGTATTGAGATTGAGGCCAAGCTATGCTGCTAAAATACTGAAGATAAAAGGTTATCCACAAGGATAAGGCTTTCTTATTAAAAGAAAAGGCAGTTAGAAATCCCACGGAAATGTTCATACAATCTCGCTCTTGTTATTGTTCTCTTTGATAGTGAGAATCCTAGAAATGAATTCTAGGGAATTTGGTAGAGAAAGTAGATAATTCTAAAGCTATAGAGCATAGTCTAAATAGTCAATTCAATGCAAAAAGGCAATTACATCTGAGTAGCTAAACTGTATATAAATGCTATTCTGGGATAAGAACCTGGTCAGTTTTCTATGGAATTTAGGATTTTTTATCCCTTATTCTAGTTAGTGTCTGTTCGGGTTTCTTGGTAAATCTTATATAGATGGCAGGCTTAAGCTGTTCAACAAGTACAAGTGAAAGTCTTTTTTTAAGTTACCGGGTATTTCACCTTTCGTTTTGATTTTCTTCGGCTCTAATAACATTAAGAAGTACAAGAGCTTACAGGATAGACTCTAGGAGTATCAGAACTCAGTATAAAAACTCTGCTAAAAGATTCAAGACCCAAAAATGGCAGTGCATAAGACAAGGAACCCCAGTACTTAAGGGAGCCCTTACAGCTCTAAAGACTCCTAAAGAAAAAAAATAGAGCACCAAACATCTAGCTCAGAAGCCTAATAAAACAAGGTGTAAAGAAGGACAAAGAAGTCAAAAGGTATGATTTTATAGAGAAAGATGTCAATAAAAGGGGTATGCAAAAGAAAGTCAATTCAATTTCAGTGTTTTACTTCTTTTACTTATTCTGGGTGTACCAATTCTAATTTTCATGTTTAAAGGAAAAACCGGTGCAGCGAATTCATGAAGAATAACTTGATTGGAACCGAGCTAGAAAGATCCTCTGTTTCAGAGATAATAAGGAATGTATAATCAAGTGTAAGAAATTGCAGGACTGAATTTAGAGTTCCCGGATATTCCTATTTTTTTGAGTTAGGTACTTTACTCTGAATTGTATTCAGTTGGGATTTGCATGGTACGACTTAGGAGGGCTTTATGAATGAGGATAATGGTATGAGTTGGGATAAAGCCAGCAAAGCAAAGAAGGCAAGCTTGTCTTGTTGCAGTTGAAGTTCTTTGGTTGCTCTTGCAAGCTCTTTTGGTCTTCGTGGATAACATAGATTTTCCTTAGCTTAGAACTTGAGAATTTTATTCTTCTGTGTTTGTCATAGATACATGAACAGGATTTATAGTATAGTGTAGAGTTAGGAAAGACACGGGAGTTAAAGACTCATGGAAACAAGGTATCTCTTTCCTATTTGTAAGCTAGGCAAGTTGCAAGGAAAGGCTCTCTAACTCATAGTTGAGGGACCTTTGTATTCTATTCTTGTCTTGACTAACCAGTACATTTCGATGCAGTTTCCTTAGATATAAACAAAACCCCTTTTATCGTACTAAGTGGAGGTAATTATAGCTATTTCTTTTATAGACTCCTCTGAATCTGAAAAGTCTTAGGAAGTTGTTCCAGTTTCATTTTAGAAGGTGTCAATTGCCTTTGTTCAGTGTTGTCAGCAAAAGGTGTTAATCCTAAGTCTAAAGAGTCTGAAATCCTTTTTGAGTTGAGATTCCTAAATCCGAGTCTTAGATAATGTATACCTTGGTATTAGTTCTTCAGATAGCAAGTAGTTCCTCTGGATAATAACAGAAACGGATTCTCTTTGCCAGTTGTTCGGGGTTTTTGGTATTCCTGGTTTTATTAGTATTTGGTAAAGTGAGCCTATGCTAAGGAAGTGCTGCTCTCTATGTTCTTAATCTTAAATGAGTTCCTGTTTTAGTGAATAAGGGAACGAACATTCCGATAATGCTAATGACCAGCCGGCAAAGGATCTTTTTTATTCAGTTTTGGATTGGAGGTATGCAGACATTGATATGGTAGAAACCAGATTTAGGAAAGAGAATGATTAATCTTAGTTAAATATACACCACACCACCTTAGTATCTAAACTGGTAGTATATATGGGATTCCTTTACAAAGTAGCAGCACTTTAACTAAGTTAGAGGGTTACGGGGTATAAAATAAAAAAGAGCACAAGTTTTCTAAGTGAGAACTTATCTGATCCGAGGGATCCTGTACTGTAAAAGGCCGAGAAAGATTTATCAAGCTAATTACAGACAGAAATTTGTATACTCTTCTTCTAGAGTTCTAAGAGTAGCTTTTCAAAAATGTCCTTTCAAGTAGTCCAGCAGCCCGACCAAGAACTTTTTTGCTATAGCTACTCAATCAAAAAAGGAGTTTAGGGAGTCTGAGAGCAACTAACCTAATTTAGGTCCTGAGTTAAGTTGATTATGAATTCTTTTTATATTATATTGGGTTAAATGACAGCCAGTTTCAGATAGAATTTCAATAAAATTGGAAGATGCATTTTCCTGACAAGGTGGTAGTGGGAAAATAGGAGTGCCCAAATTCTTTGAAGTGAATCTTTTGTTTTGTATACTGAGCAAAGGATTTTGAGAGCAATCTGTATCTCTATCTTCTTTTTTCTCGATACCTAAGGGGTCTTCCGCTGGGTATAAAAGCACGGGGCTTCCTGTAATAAAAGATATTTTAACAACTTATAACAAAATTTCACGACTCGAGTAAAATACAAATACAAGGAATTCTAATGAAGTGATGCTCTACCCCAGGTTATGGGGTTTCAAATAGATGTATAGATCCCATCAAGGGGGCTGCCTGCGGCTCTCCTCAAAGCAGGAAATTGCTACCGAGATATGTAAAACTCAATTTCTTTCTCTCTAAAGAAAGAAAGGGATCCCAATGACTTTTTACAAGGAACCCAGTAGTCAGAATCCGGAAAAGTCAAAATCTGGCAAGGGAGGCCCTTAACTTCATATTCATATTTGTTGTGGAAAATTCCTGATTATGCTACATTCCTGTTTTTTTTTGTTTAGAATATCCCAAATTTTCTTCATTATCCGGAGTGTCTCCTCTTACTAGGACTTTTTGAGTACTCCGCTTTAAGGTGTGTACTAATATCTAGTAGGATAAGACACAATATATAACTTTTACAGGTATTGCCCTAGTTAAGTCGTTAGTTGCCGAAGTTTCAAGTAAAGTACAAAGCTTCTTCACGAATTAATCCCATAGAAATGAGAAATTATTTACACCCTTTATTTACATTATAATAACTCCCAATTTTCTATATTACTATATTATAAGATATCAACCCTTGACTTTAGCATTAGCAGAAACTCTCCTATAGGCCCCGGGACTCTCTTCTATTTTACATTTTGAATGATTCTTATTACCGTATTAACGGGTCTTATAGAAAAAAGGTAGCGCTTCTTATATAAATCTTGCAAATAGTAACTACCTAAACTAAAAGAAACCTTCTAGGTTTATATAAAAGTTAAGACAAAGCCCCTTCTTTTTTACTTCAATAGGGCCCGCCTAACCGAAAAATCTAGTAAGTATAAGAATATTAACCTTTGAAAAAATAAGATATAGATCTTGAACTACAATCCCGTAAATTGGGAGTATTCTATCACATTTGTTTGTGATTTCATTTTTAAATAATTTAAATAAAGATAGCTTAGGGTATTCCGATCAGCAAAAAACTTCTTAATCCTCCATATTAAGCTTACCTATTCTTACAAGTAAATATTAGGAGAGATGACCGTAGCTCGCATCAAGAAAGGCTAGCCCATTCTCGCTAAATCGGTATCGAGATTTTGTGTTTTAGTACTAAAAATGAATTGACAACTTCAAAGGAATTTTTACTTAAAAAAGCACGCCCCAAGAGTCCCCCGGCATAAGATATAACCTTTTTCTTCCTTTTTGGAGAGGAACAAATTAGGTAAGAAATATTCATTCCAAAGTTACCCGGAACCGCCCTTAATTTGAGCTTGAAACTAGTCAGAGAATCCCCCTATTGAAATTTTATGCAAGGGGGATTTTGAGAGCTTATTGTAAGTGAGTCTTTACTGTAACTCTTCTTCTAGTTCTAGGTGTATCCGTAAACTAATCCACATTTTAGTTCTCATTCAGTAGAGTCTTAAAAAAAAGAGAAGAAATGCCTATAACGAGAGCTTTTATCTTAACGAGAAAGACTGACGGATTTTAACATTTCTATCTAAGTGATTTCGCTTTTTTCATTCAAGAAAAACTTTAAGCTTCCTCGGCTTATAGTAATAGAATCTCCTTTTACTGACTTTGGTTTTAAGTTTTAGATAGAGAGGACTCGAGCTTTAATACGAAGTAGAAGAAGACCTTTCTCTTTTTACTTCCTTTTTTTAATAAGAGATCTTGGTAGCATAAATTAAATTGAGTATTAATAAAATTGTCATTTTTGGAAAGGTAATCTCGTACATAGAATTAGAGTCAGCCTTTCTAAAATAGAAAATCTAGTAGAATTCATAGAGCGAATAGCTGTCTTTGAGGAGAGAGGCGGGGGGACTACTTACGTACTGAGTATACCGGGGCTTCTGTATTACTAGAAAGAGCAAATCTAGAGAAAAACCAACTATCCAAGCAGGACGACACAAAAGGACTCCCGGATACAAGAAAGTTAAGTTATAAGTTATTTAAAACCTCCAAACCAAAGGAATACAGGTTAAGCATATCCTTCAAGGAACTCTTCAATTATATATGAGGGTATCCTAAATTAGGCTACACTATATTACATCATCGAAAAGTCACACTTCATTTGTCTTAAAGGGAAAGATAGTCAATTTTATAGAGCTCGGCAACTACTACAGCATTAGTCTAAGTATATTAGGAGGTGCTTTATTACCCTAGAAAGAGAACTTTGTTCTAAATTGTCTGCAGATCTAAATTACGATATACATATATATATAATGCAGCTCTTTATACAAAGGAGTCGCTTCTTTTATTTAAAAAAGCACAAACTCAGAACAGGGCTTTCTCAAGTGTTTCTTCGCCGAATCCAGTAGACACTACATTTTATATAAAAAAGTCTTCCTTTAGCATTACTTTTTAGAATATAGAAGTGCTGAGGTTTCCTATTCTATTCTACTTTTGTTATTATTGAGGGTTTCTATAGAATTGAGGAATGAAAAGAATTTTGAAAATCGATATCCTTGCCCTACTCCTGTTGATCCTAATTTACATTTACGGGTATACGAGTGAGTATAGGGGATTTACACTATTTAGTAGAGCCGTGTACGTACTTTTCTTAGCTATAATTACACGAGTTTGTAAAGTAAGGACTTTTGGGTTTATCGGGAGTATAAGGCCCTAGATGGTTGGGATTGTGTCCATGTTCCCGACTATAGCATAGCGAGGGCTTTTAGGGTAATAGGGTTCAATGAGTAGACAGGATAACACGTATACCACCCAGCTTCTTCTTATTCTTCTGACGAGTTGGACCTGTTTTCATAATCTACTCTATATCTGTATCTTTGTATTTGTAGCTATACCTGCCACTTTCTTAGGAGTAATAGTAGGAGCCCCTCCTTTTGGAACTAAACTTAGACTTTTTTAAGTTAAGGTAGATACCTGTAGCGAGCTCTTCTTGTTGTATTCTTTCTAGTACTAGAATGAATTTTCTTTTCTTTTAGGCTTAGAGTTTTAGTAAGAAAGACTACTTAGTTTCATTAGACTTTCGTAGTAGTGAGTTTTTGGTCTTATTCTTTAATTATAGTATTACTTAGTTATGAATAGTCTTTTTCATTGGAATAGACTAAGGATAAGACCTCTTCCTTTTTTGTTTTTATTTCTTTGTTACTGAACTTTCTTTTGTAGCTAAATCTCTTTATTTGTAGTAGGAGTTCTAGTCAGTATAGTCCTAGTTAGGGAGGGCTTTATCCTGACCAGTATACTCTCTGCCTGTAAACTCAAAAGAAAAAAGAGTAAAATGGAACTCTAATCGGGTCACATAGGGAAAGCTTACTCGGTACACTTCCTTTTGTTTTATGGCGCGTAAAAGACCAGAAGTTTGATCTTGTTGTAAAGAATCTGGATTTTGAGTACTTGAATACAAAGGAATGAGGTAAAGACAAATATAGATATCTAGTTTAAAGAGTCTTTTGGTTTTCCTCTTGTCGGGTACTGCTTCACGAGCTCCTGTTTCACTAAAAGAGTCGGCAAGGGATTTAGAACCTAGTAAGTAAGAGAGGCAGTCTAAGATTTTGTTGTCTATTATGAAGTCAATTCTTCTTAAAAGTAGGTTTTCTAGTCTGAAAGTGTCAAAAGTAAAGTAGGGCTTTTAGCGCTATTTGTTCAAGAAAGAAAGTTTAGATTTTAGGAAAAAGGGCTCAACAAAAGAAAGGCGAAGTCTTTGTCTGGCATTACTGGACTGGACGATAGCGAGGAATTTCCAGGGTGTTTCTATATCAAGATTGGCGAGGTCAATAAAAAAGAATTACTAAATAAGTTAGTATAAACATAAAAATGAGAAATTCGAGACTCTCCTGCTAAACTAAAAGGAACTTGTATCGAACAAGATTTGATTTGGAATTTATACTTTAAGGAAAAACTCAGGCCTTAGGTTATCAACCGTAATATAAACATTACCTTACTTTCAGCTAAAAGAAGTGACGAGTTTCTTAATTGCTTTTGGGAAAGCGACAAAAGGACTTCATAAAGAGAGCAAGAAAGCTTTTGAAAAAGACAGTTTCTGGGTTTTAACCTGTGTGTACTTGCCTCCCTTTTTAGGGTTTTTAGAAGTAAAGGGCAAGGGCTTTCTTTTTACTAAATGCTTTTCTTTATCGTTTGCTCAAAATGAAAATTGCTGGAGGGATTGTTGCGACTTGAACCTTTGCGCGGCGGATAGCGGCAGCTTCGATTTAACCAAAGGAAAAGCGGTGGATCGTACTAAGTATAAGTAGAGCTCTAAAATGAAATTTAGAGATAGAATGATCAGGATGTCTATATTAAGTTCTTCTTATTCTAAGTAATAAAAACATTTGATTAAGAGTAATTTAATCTTTCTAATAGCGAACCCCTTATGAATTCGAATATAAAAAGTTAAAGCAAGTCCTTTACAAAAAATAAGAAAGAAGGAAAAAAAGAAAAGAGGGATTCTTATTAATATACTTGAAATCCCTAAAGATCGTTCCTCACCTAGAATAAATGAACCCCCCCTTACTGAGAAAGAAATAGAACAAGAGCAACCCCCTTAGCTTATAAGTTTAGAAGAAAGTAGTACAATCATATACTATATACTACCTAATACTATAAATGAAAACTTTAATAAGTAACCAAGACATGAATTCTTAATCTAATAAAACTGTACTTTAATTTCAAAATGAAGGTCTATAGGTATAATACATAAGCTACAAAAAGACAAGTAGTACAGTAAAAAAAACTCCCTTACTGCGCGCCATTCAGTAAGAAGTACTTACTCTAAACCAATAGAAGCGTGTTCCCTCATTATCAATAAGAACACAGTACACGAGGTAAGCTTGCTTAAAGAAAAAGGACTGACTTAAACTATCCTAGACTTAAACAACTAAGAATATCTAAAACTACTCAAAGTAATACTAAAAAAAAGAACTACGATAAGCTATGACAGGAAAATAGGTACTCCTCCTAACAACCTAACAACAAGAGGGGTAGTAAGCTCCTACAACCCACATAAATAAGATAAAGAGTCCGGGTATAGCTCTTAAACCCCCAGGAAGATAATACAGAGAGATCTAGCTCTAAGGAGGGGGACGAAGACTAAGAAAAGTAGAGCTATGCAGAAGAGTAACAAGCAAGGTATTCTGGTATAGGGGCTTGCGGGAAGGGGTTGTCGGCTTACGTTCCTTTTTACCTATATGAAGTTAGGCTTTTTACTAAAAGAACGGACCCACAGGGATTAGTTATTGACCAAGAATTTCCGTCTTGACTATTGAGTGACTAAAAGGTCTACCTAAAACCCCGCGACGAAACAGATACATACAAGTAAGAAGTCGTTTATATATATAATTGAATGTAAATAAAAACCCGACCCGAGGACTCCTGGAAGAAAAGTTCTTAAAAGCTCCTATTATATAGGTTTTCAGATATATAACGAGCTTTTTTATACGGAGTAAAAGGTTAAAGAAGACTCCCTCCAATTCAAATTAGAAGAAAGGAACTACTAAGAGCGGTAAGGCCCGGGTCTGCAAAACTCATATTCGTCATAAAAATCAAACTCGTTCCTATATTCCTAAAAAGTCTCCTTGGATACATAAGAAAGATAAAGGGGTTACTATATTTAAGTGAAATCGGAGGATCCATTAAGATAGTTTTGAACAAAAGCAGGAATTCACCCAGTAAAAAGTAGAAGAATCCTTTACTTCATATTAATAGGTTTTTATTGCTCCTAAATATCTCCGTAATAAAGGAGGCTTGACTTTAAAGACAGGGTTTTTCTGCTTGATTTTATAAGTATAAAGGCTGGTTCAAATCAAAGATAATGGGACTTCTGCAAGCTCGGATTAAAGAGTAGTTAGGTAAAATCTTTGTCTTTTTTAATCTAGAGCTTACAAAGCTTAAGACTCAAACTTTTGACTTTTTGGTTGGATTTGTAAGAGCGCTTCCTGGTTAAGGATATTTGAGGTTAGATTAGTCTTAAAATTTTCTTAGTAGGGAGCTTTTCTAGGATTATAAAAAAGTTATCATACTTAACTGACTTACGTATAAAATTCTTTTTATACTGGAAGTATATAAAGTCTAGAACTACTGAAAAAGCTCTTTAGGGGCCGATTTTCATCAAAAGGTAGAACAGGAGAAAAGTTTCATAACTAAAGTTACCTTATAGATTTAGTAAGACATTTATTGGCTAGGTCAGACTATAACTTGTGGAAGACAAACGACCTCAATTTCACATAGAGAGCATAGAGAGTATAGACAAGAACTTAAAATCCTGGCAACCTACAATTATACCTAACTATTTGTATGGATGACCCGATTCAAATAATGCGAATAGGAATCCAGAATAAAGAAAGGGGTGTTTTAAGCTTGAGTTTAATTAAAAAGCCTGGGTCTTCTAAAGGTTGCCCCTGCCGCTTCACGAAGAAAGACTAAATAGAGTTTTTTTAGGTATCCTACTTGCGTTTCTTTCATTTATAGTTTCATTTTAGTGTAGAGCTGTGCCCTTATAAATTCTGCTTTAACCTTTGTTTTGGGTAGTAGGAAGTTTTTATTTTAAGGGTTAGCTATATTCATATTTTAAAGGATCCCTGTTCCCATTTGCGTGCTCTAAAAACCCAGAAGTAGGGTTTTCTCCTTTTAATCCTAAATAGCTAGACTCTAAAACGGAATCTCCTTTATAATTTATAAAGTGCCCTATACTGAGATTTCCAAGGTTACCCGGAAAATGGATTTAATTAAAACCTACGGAATTACTTCTTTTATCCCTGCCTAAAAAGAAGCCCCTTTAATTAATATGTCTTGCTTAGAATCTATTTATCTTTCGTTTCCATTTGGTTTACAATTAAATACTTGATACTTGGCGTATTAATTAGGACCTTCTAGCAGACACAGGCCTGCTTTACTGAAATTGTTATGCCGAGCAAAATGATCTAAATTCTCAGGTAGATTACTGAAATTCCTTAAAAATGTTCTTTATCTTATATGACTCTAGGAACCGGCGCTGCTAAACCTAACAAGTGAGACATTATTAAACTAATAAAAAACTCTGGAGCTTTATTAAATTTCCCGAAGCTTAGCACTTGTTTCTTTTAGTGGGTTTAGAAATCTCGTAATTGCTACGATATCCAATTATGGAAAAAGGGTGAAAACGTTCTTTCGGGGTAAAGGGCCGCAGTATTCTATTTTATAAAGTAACTTATATGAAGCTAATCAAAGTCAGGGTATATTAAAGTTCCCTAAAGTATAAACTAAAGTCTTACCATAGAGTTTCCCCAGTTCAGATCCAGACCCTTTTTTACTTTTAGCCGTTATTAGGATCTATTCTTACTGAGTTTTTCTTAAATTATATTGAAGGTTATGTTCTTTATTGTCATCCTATTTTTATAGGTTTGCTTGGGGAAAGAATCCTTATGTCTTAGTATAGTATATGAACACAAGAGCTGAGTATAGCTATTTCAAAAAAGAGATTCTTTACAAGAAAATCTCCTTCTGTGGGATTCCCTCGGGTAAACGGGGTTTCTTACTAAAAAGTTACTTCAGATATATAAAAGAAAGGCTTACAATTTCTATTCAAACTAGATAATTCAGTTATTTAGACTTGGACAATGCATTCCCTTTCTCGAGGTAAAGAGATGGGTCAAGGGTTACTTTCATTCTTTAGTACAAAATTCTCACAGGAAGAACTTAAGTCAAATTCAATTCTAGTGCACTTCTTGGGCGCTCAGTAAAGAATAAAAACATTTTTGTTGTATAATTTTTCCTAGAAATACCTAAAGTAAAGAGTAAAGGACCCTTAAAGGATACCGATTCAAAATTCTATAAAGCTAGCTCCAGAAAGAAAATAAGGTAGACTTTACTTCGTACCTCTGCCGTAAAAAGGAAGACCCACTGAAACTTCGAGCCAAATTGGGTTTGGTTCTAACCAGAATTGAAAAGAAAGTGAAAGTCAAGAAAATAGGAATAAACTTCAAGGGATGACTTTACTACTCGGTTACAAGGTCTTACCAAAAGGGATACTAGCACATAATAGGTAATCGGAGGCTTTTAAAAAGATTCTAGGGAACCCTGCAATAGCAAAAAAAGTGAGAGCTTTCGTCCTATATATCAAAGGGACTTTTCACTTAAAAAGAGACAATATACCTTCCTACAGTTGCATTTCGAATTCAGTTTCATTATATATGGAGGTGCCTTTTTTTTATCGATTAAGTTAGTACTTCAATATGTTCCTTTCTAAGGATTCCTTCGATTCACAGGTGCGTCTTTCCTTAATCCATAAAAAGAGAGACCAAAGCCAAGAGAACCAAACAAAGAAAGGAAGATACGGGACTTCTTTTTATAATCTAAGCAGAGCGAAGGAGCTCTATAGGTATAATTACGCTAGGACATAAGAAAACGAAACTCGCTTTTTACACTATTATATTAGCTAACGAAAATTCCTCAAAAGGGGGTCCCAGATATACTTCAATCAGGACATAGACCCAGTTCGGAATCTGGTTAAAAAAGTCCCATGTGAAATCGGAAGGTTATTATACCATCTAAGTGATCAGGATAATCTAATTCAAACTCTTGGGTGTCTTGGACTTTGGACTTAGGGTACCCCAAATTCTTTTTTAGGGAGCCTTTTAGCTTTTAAAAGCAGTGTATAGACGTACACTTCGGAGGCGTCCTTTGTTATGAAACAGGCACTTTCGCGGGTTATAATCCCATTGCCAAACTATATAAAATGAAAGTTTAAAGGGAATTAGGGAACACTAATCCGGTACTTTTGTATCTATTAAGGGCTTTTCTTTTCCTTTTTTTATTCAAGGAACTCTCGGGATCTAAGTAAGACCCCAAGCTTGGTTGCACAAATTTGCCTGAATACCCTGGCCTTACTTTTTATAGCGCAGTGTGCTTTCTATGAAGCAAATATTAGGAAAGTCTAAAGTATCCTGAAGTCTATCATTTTTTTACTTACTAGTTAGAAAAAAGGGCCTCTTAAGAAAATCACTCCTACGAGAAAAGGGGTTTCGCTTGGAGCTTTGTCAAATTAAAGAAAGGGCTAAAATACATCATCCTATAGAAGTTCTTTTTGCCTTGTGTAGTTGGCTACTATTAGTTAGTTTTTGTAACAAATAAAGAGTCTATTCAATCAAGTTTAGTGGAGAGTAGTAGCCTCCTTAACGTTTGAATAGCGCCCCTAGAGAGCTCCTCCGGTTGTCAAGGTGGTTTTTTCGAAACAAAAGGGGGTTCGTACGAATAAGTCAGTCCACGGCTTTTTAGGAGATCCCTTTTTCTAAACTGAAAAAGTCTTAATAATGCTGCACACATAGAAAGGGACTCCCTTCATAGCGTCTCAAGCGTAAGATTTCCGTCTTTCTTGTAATATTCTTATATAAAGCTTCCGAGTCTTTCTTCAAATCTTGGAAAAAGGCTAATTCCTGACTAGAACAAGGACTCAGATCTATAATATATAAGTTAAGATCAGGGTATCGAAAAGAGGGAGTCCTTACATTAAAAAGCGAGAATATCACAAATTTATTGTAAAAGTCAAAGGAAACGGGTTTGAACCCGACCTCTCTTTTTTTGGAGCACTTTAACATTTCAATGTCATAAAAGATGTCAAGAATGTCTTATCTGACTTAGTAAAGAACTTGTAGATGTATAAAGCAAGGTCTGATCAAAGCTATTCTATATAAGGAATTTTATAAATGCTGTAATTTACGAAACAACGTTCGTTAAGTTTCAAATACCAGAAATAGAATATAAAGATGCCCATAAACTTCCGCTAAATTCTTAATTGAGAGGTGAAAACGACTTTTTAAGTTAAGAGGTTTGACATTCTACTATTAATATTAATTAAAGCCCGGAAGTGTCAATGTTTTTTCTTTTACCTATTTATATATCATTTTCTTGTATCTTGGAACTGCTTAGAATACCTCGTAAAGGGGATTCCCTGGCATAAGTGAAAATCTACTCTATTTCATTAACCCCTCAGATATACTATGCGTTAATTTTAAGATATCCTTTACCCACCCCGGATTTTTCATATATATATATATTGGAAGGGGTCCCGCTGCCTTTTTGATAAGAACCCATACACTAGAATTTCTTAAGTTATTTTGAAAGCAAGGGACTTTCTTTTTTAATAGAAAAGTCCCCTATTAAAGGGCACCCTACCTACAGTAGCTATAATTAAGGGTATTTGGGAAACGTATGAATAGCTCAAAATTTTAGTCTTAAATTAAGTATACTTTGTTTATAAAAACATGAGTAGTCCTAATAGCTTGCGACTGCCCTAAGAACGTTTCTTACCCTTCTGATAAAAGGACATCGTATCAGAAGCACACCCTATGCTCAATATATGTCCGTCCTGTTTATTCAGTTTAGTTTTGTTTTATACGATACTCTAATAAGTCAGGCTCGGGTCTCCTACTATCGAGCTAGAAGAATAGAATACCCAATCTTGAAACTATGGACTCATTTTTAATGTCCTCAAAAGACTCTAAGTTTATTGCTCCTTTTTAGCTGTTTCTTAAGCTACTTTAAGGTCCTGGCGGAGCCTATCATTTTGGATACCCAGGATTTCCCACTCCCTTGGCGAGGTTCGTTTAAGTGCGTGATCCAGACCTTCAAGGGGCTCTCGCAATAGGTTGTTTTTGAATTGACAAAAGGGTATATAAAATAAAAAAGTTTAAGAAAGTTGGTATAAACCATCTAACTAAAGTTATCCCGCTATAGGCTACGAGAGGGGCCGTTTCTTATAAAAAGGGTATGCTTCTTGCTTTAACTACACCCTTCATTTTCAAGTCCTGAGCTAGGCTACTCTGGTTATTCTTTAGTAAGGTACCAAGCAAGATAGAAAGAGTTATAAATGAGTTCCTCTTGCATAGAGTATCGATACAAAACTATGAATAAAATTTTGGTATCTTGTTAAGATGAAGAGTCTGCTTTTTCAAAGAATAACTTGGAATTCCTTTCCTTTAGAGATTCCGTACAAATAGATACCTAGGGTAATTAGAAGACTCCTCTTTTAGGTTAATTAAGGCAAAGGGATTTAGCCTTACCCACGGGGAAGCCGCTTATAAGCAAGAAACTCAGTCCTCCGAAATCTCAATGACTTTCGTAACAACTTCATTTTGCTTTGGCAAGAAAATAAGGGGCTTTTTTATCTACTTTTTAAAAGTGAAAAGGGAACCGTGAGAGAGAATCCCGTGCAAGTCAACTTCCTTTACTATTCGCTCGATTCTGTTAGTTTAATAAGTGCTTTCACTATCGGGCTGCCCCTGGCTTTTCATAGAAAACCCTTTTCTTCTTTTTTTATATAGACAAACATATTAAGAAAAAGCCCGAATCACGGAGTTTTGTGCGCTGCTTAAGCAAAAAAACGAGTCTGACTTTAGGTATTCGTACAAAAAGAAGCTTTACCCTAACGAGCCTTTAGGACTCTAATCTAGGTAATACTAATTTATCAAAAAGCATTCTATACTATATGACAAAGACTCTTTTTTTTCCTAAAGAAAGTCCCGGTTTTTATATAGTGAAATGCCCTAGATTTGACTACCAAGATGCTCCCTTGTATAAGTAGTTTTCTTTAGACTAAATGAAATGTTACTCGAGTTGTTTTTATCTGCAGAGTAGCTATATACTTACTTAACTTAAATAAGGTTTTGAACCTTTAACCGTCGAAGACGAAGTCTCTTTATATTAACTGATTAGGATACCCTTGATAAGTGCACCCGATATTTCATTTATATAAAGTATAGATATCAGGAGTTGTTAAGCTCTCTATATAAATCTCAATCCGTATATTTGCGGAGTTTTTCCCTAATCTAAGTTTCAAGATTTAGTGCTTACTGAACATGAGCTAGTAAGAAGATCCAGTAAAAAGATATTTCGATTTCACAAGATAATCTATATGTACAAAAATGAAATGAAGTTTTCAGCGAGGAGGTTCGCAATCGGACCTTATAATAGAAGAATACTGTAAATAGGGTAAGATTTCTCCTAAATACCCATACTTAAGTGAGTCCCTGTTTACTCTTTAATTAAGGAAACCCTTTGTGTTGTGAAAATTTGGAAGGTTGCAATGAAGACTCAATCTGAATATTATTATTATAGAACCACGTTGCCCCTTTTTATTCTACGAGCTCCTCTTTTGTTTTGATCCTTGTGTAAATCTTCTTTTTCCTACCCTTAGGAGACTCTAACCCTTGTCCTTGCTCAACCTAGAAAATCTTTGTCCCTTATTTATATCTTTGAGTTTTAATGCCCCGCCATTAGGATAAGAATGTGCGGGAACTTCAAAGTTTTTCTTATAATTAATGTCGTATCTTTCTTGATTGGTAATTCCCCGCGGAGTAAACTTTATAAAAGTATAAAGGGTGCCTCCTTTCCAAAATAGAAAGTCAAAAGATGCACTGAAAAGTGTTTGGTACGGTACCTTTCAGTCTCTCGCGAAGGTTTAGAATTAGAGGTATTGAAGACTTCCTATAAACAAGGAGACTAGCATGAATTTGTTTATATCACATCAAGGCAAGTTTAAGAAAGAGTATTTTGAATTGAACTAAAAAAAAAAGAATAAAAATACAGGATTTTGCCGCATAGAGAAAACCTTAACTGGGTGCAAAACTTCAAATCTTATAAAATATCAGAAACAGGGAATGCTTTACTACCTAAAAGGCTAGCTTTGAAGCAGGATCTCGAAAAAATTCAGTAGAATGAGGCTTTAACAGGAGTTTATAGGCCTTTTTTCTTTCTACTTCATTAAAAACCTCTAACTAATTCGGAGTGGGGGTTTCCTTTTGTAGAACTTTTTTTAAGGATCCGTCTTAAATTTCTTATTCTTCGCTCAACGATCAAAAAAGAATATTTACTTACTAGAGACTTGCTTTAACCTTTTTGAGACCCCAGACTAGAATATCAATTCATCTCCTTTCCTTATCCTTTTTTTGTGTTATCACCCCATGAAAACACTTTTACGACTTGGCGCTGTCCCAGAAAACGAGTTCTTAATCACTAAATGTTGGGGCCTCTCCTAAGAATAGTGCTTTACCTCGAGTGAAAATAAAAGAAGTCTTAACTTGACCTTGAGCCTCCTACCGGGGTCAATTCAAGTGGAAACTCTCTGACTTGATTAATATAAATGTAGATTATACCCTTTTGTATTAACAAGAAAAACTTTCTTATAAAGATTGATAGTAACTGTTCTATCTTTAACTTGTGAATTTTTCAAGCTTATACGGCCAATTTTCTTCCTTGGAAAAGCCGTATGAATGAGAACTTTCCCGTATACTTTCTTTTATATTGCACCTTGTAGTAAGCTCCAGAGCAAGAATCAAATTCTTTATCTAACTGACTTGAATCGCCGAATTCTTATAAAACAGGTTTTTAGTCCCTGTCTAATTCTTTGTGTGGTAAAGCTAATTTATTATAGAGTATATATTAAGCCAGTCTACGTTACTTTTGACTTTTTTTAAGACCCAAAGTCTGGCTTTTAGAAGTGATTTAAAAATATAGTACAGTACAAATGAAAGTGACAATAAGGAACCCCTTGGTACAATTACTATCTGCTATATTCTTTTTTAGACTAACTAAAGAGGAATCCTCCGTATAAGCATTTCTTACTTTTTACTATAGTGGCAAAGAATCTGGAAGAAAAGAACTAACCGAAAAAGTCAATAAACAACAAGAATAAGGTAGGTCAGTGCTCTAAGAAGCCTTTTGGCGCAAGTTCAAGGTCCTACTACAACATACTCTAAGAGGATAAAAGGAAGAAAATCTTAAAAAACAAAACTACAAGAATGTCTCTACTGTGAGATGACTCCTTCTTAAACGAAAGCTAAAATAAGACTGAAGTAGAAAACCCGTAAAAAAGACTCTTAGATAATGACATTTTTTTTGTATGTGTTATTGTGCTACGAAGCTTGGGGATCTTTCGAGTTGGTAGACAATTAGGGATGTCTTTCTTCGTTGAGTAACCTCAAGCCCCTCATTATGAAATGCCTGGACTGGGGGTTCTAAAACAAAAGTTCTTAGATCTTTCTTTAGCATTTCTAAAATTCTTAATTATATACTAAACTAACTAAGGGTTCTTTTAAGAATTTTATCTTTGATTTTCTAAATAAAGAGAGCCCCTTTAAAAAGTTTCGGATATTCAACCCTTTCGGTTAATAAGTGGGGTCGCCTTTGCTGTTAGTTTCACGTATATAGGATGGTAAAGTAAAGCAACTTTTCATGAGTTTTCCTTTTTAGTTAAAATGGAGTTATTAGGAACCCCGAGTTAAGAAATTTCTAGTAGAAGAAAGCACTCGGGTTTGACGAGGGAAATTTCATAACATTTTCAAGTTCGGCGAGTAGCTACTCACTGAAAGAGGATTCTTTACTTGCATTTTACTCCCGGGGATTTCTAACAAGATCTTTCCATTACTCCAAGAATTACCCAAACAACTAGTCCGGAGTATAACATGGATATGAGAGCTTCCGTATACTAAACGAACGAAAAGGTTTTGCTTAAAAGACAAAACTTTTAACTAAGGAATAACTAAGATTTCCGTTTTTATAGTGTCAGGAAACGTAAGAATGAAAACATATATAAGGAAGTTCCTGCTTTTGAAGCAGCATATTGTACCAAATTTCTTTTAGTTTAAGCACTTATATATTGGATACCCCTTTTTTATAAAAAGTACCTAAGCCCACCCAATTAATTAGGTAATAGTAAGTAGGGACTCCCTTTTAATAAGAACTGAATAGGCTTGAAAGTAACTAGAGCTGAAGCTTTATGATTGATTTCTAAAGGCTTTTGTTGTGATTTATCAAACAAAAGTCAATCTTATTATTACTACCCCGGTCAAAGTTAAGAAAGGTTTTTTAGTTGCTAAAATCGGGGACTCCCCCTAACGGGTTAAAACTCAAATTTTATTTGGTTAGATGGACCTAACAAAAAAGGGATTCTTACTGTAGTAAGTTCCCACTTGTCAAGATAATCAATACAAACCGCGGATTCCTAGATTCTTACGTTTATCGAGTTTTTAGGTACCTCGTAAGGTGCTTTTTTATACCGGAGGTAACTGGTTTTAAAGTCTCTTAGGGGCCCGTGAATTAATTAAGGATAATTCTAGTTATAAAGTTTTTTTTACAGAAAAAGGGACTTTTACCTGTCTTTTTTTACTTCCGTCCAAGAACCTCAATTTTGTTTGATACCAGGATTTCTTAGCTTGCAGTAAAACCGGATTCTTTTTGCTTTTCAAACTCAAGCCTATCCTAAAAAAATTTGAATACCCCCTTCAACTCTAAAACATTTTTCTTTTAGTAGCTGCTGAATTATAAGTCTGGGGATTTCTGTCTAAGCTTTGTTCCTTTTTAACTAGACCCATAAAAGAAAGTAGGAACGTGAACGTGTAAGCAGGCCTTTATAAAATGTAGTAAAAATCATTCTTTCCTTCAGTGTTCCCTTAGTATTCTTTGTTAGGGTGTTCCCTATCAAAATTTTTTTTTCTTGAAAGATTTCCGTAAGTAAAAAACTCCCGCGAAATGAAATTACTACAACAGAGTTGGTTAGAAATCGAGGCTCTTTAATTAAGAGTGCGCTTTACTTTGATTTTTTTTTATTAGATTATTGAACCCTACCTAGAATTTAACAGGTCTCTGAACCCACGATACTAAAAAAGAAGGAAAACAAGGGCTCCCTTTCTCTTTTTTCAACTCTACAGGCTTTAAGAAAAGGAGATTCCAGTACAGCTGTGTTATATTATAAATTGCAAATTTTAGCGGCCAAAAAAGCCTGCGCACTCAGGTTACCCCTATATCCCGTAAATTTCTTTTCAAATGAGGGGACATGCCTGTATCACTAACTTAGAATAAAAGATTCCAAAAAAACGCTCGCCCTAGCACCTTTCTTTGATTTTAGAGACCTAGAAACATAGGAACACAACGCTTACCCAGTTCTTGAAAATCTTCCTTAAATTTGATTTTCGGCAGAATACAGACAATACAAGAGATTCCCCACACTCTCTTTAAAAGAATCCTATATACACTACTAAAAAGTGAGTTCGAATCCCATAACAAGGATAAATCAACTAAGAAACCTAAACTCTAAAAGTCTTTTTAGCTAGGCTAGACCCTGACTCTTAGCTCTATTATTCTTATCTTATGGCTTATCTTATGGGGGTTCTACCTTTCTTAGTATTATGAGTCTTCTTCTGCTGTAGCTTTCATATTGATAACAGCGATATACCCTTCAACCTTGAAATTCAAGAATAAAAGTTAATAAAGGCCCTTTTTCAACTATTTTCTAAAGGATAACAAAAGGATTAAACCAAAACATGTTCTTGGGATGTCTTTTATCGCACATATAGCTAGCTACCTTTTCAAGTTCTACACTTTGGGTTTTCTATTTAAGCGGGCATTTCCTATAGTATCAAGAAGCCTTTCAAGTAAATAGGAAAAGGGGAGTTAAAAGTTTATAGAAGCAGTTCTATGGCACAACAAAAGATTGAATCTTACTTTGAAGGCTCTTTGATTTGTTCAATATATATACATATCGTTTTAGCAGTGATATGAGGCCTTAGATATTTATCCAATCAGATATTAATGATAAGGCCTGACTTTTCATTCTAATTAAAAAATCTTTCCCTATATTGCACCCTCGCTTTAGAATTTCGGGGACATTGTAACTGGGTTCGTTGATTACAAAAACTCCGCTAAAATGAAAAAGAATTGTACCAGTAAAAAAAATAGGATATCCCTAATACCCAAGTTTTAGAAAAGATCTTTTCTTTATCTTAAAATAGAAGTTAATTTTAGTAAGGGTTTCTTTATTTAGTCTTCAAGATTCTCTCTAATAGCACAAATTTTGGAATTATATAGAAGCCAAAAATTCAAAGTATTGGAACCCTATTTTTTCTTTGCTTATAACTAGGAATTTTTAGTCTTAGATTGAAATATCCTTAACTTGTTTTAACAAACCATAGTGAACAAGGGTATAAAATATAGGTAAGTAATAGAACACGAAAAAAGAAACTAAAAGTAAACGAGGTATTATACATAATCTTTGTTATGATATATTATATATAATACTATAGTGGCAAAGGATTTTTCGAACGCATACCAACTAGGAGCCTTCCTTTTTCAGAACAGAAAGAAAAAAAGTCAAGCTATTCTTATTATACCGACGTATGGGCGCAATCTATAGGTAGTCCCAGTCAATGAAATTACATGAACTAAGTAAAGTGTAGAAAAAGAAAATCCTATTTATTTAGACTCAAGAAGGGTTTTTTATTGGAGTAGAATCTCAGGATAGCAGTACTTGATTAAAAGCATGGGACCAAAAAGCAATGAGCAGTATCCCCGTAACCCATACGCCTTTAAAGTAATCCCAGTTACGTAGACGAGTTTTTACTAAAACGCAATTCTATTTGATGGAGACCCTAGTAAGTCAAAAATGAAATAGCTTAGTTAAAGTTAAATACATAAGATTGGACGAGCTGTCTCTCTCTTATTAGATAAAGGCAGTTTGATTTTAGAGAGTAATAGTAACTCCTCTCCCTTAGTTTAATGAGGTATACACCAAGATTTTTAATAAGAGTCCTACTAACCCGGATTATGCCTAAGAGAGCAAACATGAAGAGTCAAATTTGTGTAGGCTTCTAAAAGTCTCCTTAGTAGGGTCCTCGCATCTCCCCAAAACATATCAGAAAAAGTTCCTCTTAACATGGAAAGACTCTAAAAACGTCTCCTAATTTAATGCCGCTGGGTTAGTGCTTTTCGTATTTTCTTTTTGCTAATTCTAAATAAAAAGGAAGAACCTTTTTTAGTAGTGTCAACAGTGTAGAATCTTTTAGTAGAAAATTAACCCGCGACTTTTCTTTATTCAATGCAGACTTTCCGAGTCCGAGCCTACTATAGAATTTAGAAGGAATTCTCGGCGCCTCTTACTATTTTTATTATAAGGTACAAAAGATTCTCCTTTATATCCCATTACGCAGATAATCTAGTAATTTTACTGTCTAACTCTTGATTTTTAAAAAGATTTTAGATAGACTGCCCCTACTTCCAGTTGAGTTTCCTTTCACTTCTCTTTGTTACGTGAACCTTACTTACATACACTAAGTGGGATTATAACCGGAGGACTTTTTACTAGCGTTCTACCACAAGTTTAGTTAACGTCATAGGCCATTTATAGAACTTTCGCAAGTTAGGTTTTATATCTTTCGTTTCTATTTATATTATATTATGATACCTAAAGACCCTCTTTTAATGTTAATAAAAATAGCTTAGCTTTTTCATTTTTTATTCGCTTATTTCATTTTAGTTTTTTCACGGGTTTCATTCGCAGAACTAGCTTTCTAGACGCTACAGAGGCTCCTCTCGATCAAATCGAATTTATATCGTTCATTTAAAAAAACTTTTTTAGACTGAAAATAGCATACTAAGGAATCTCTTATATGGAACTAACCGGAACATATATAGAGGGTAACTTTTTAGATAAATTTGTAAGAGATTATGAGTTTTTTTACTTCAGTAAAAAAGATACTCAATATTCTCTTCACCTAATTCTGTTTTTCCTTAACTCTTATTGATTAAAAAGACTAGTTCTTGAGCGAGTTCATTTAAGTACAAGGATCCTTATTACATAACATTTAGTAAAGCTTTGTTTTATACTTATATATAATTAATGTAGAGTTATTTCGTACTATATGGATTACGCAAGTCTTCTCCCTTATCTCATAAAAACGCATATCAAGCCTCCTTTTCTTAAAAAAAAAAAAGAAGGCAAAATAAAGGAATACAATAACCTACCGGCAGCGGGGGATAGAGAAGGGCCCTTTAGCAATTCAACTTCTTTCTAAAAAAAGAAACTTTGACCTTAACTTTATTAATAAGACTTTTAGATATAGACTTTGAAACGAGGATGTGTCAAATTAAATTACGTTTTATTACCCGTAGTCCAGTAGAAATTAGTAAATGTAAATAATTTTCTTATAAAAAGAGAGATTCTCTCAATCCAAATCGCGGGTATTCCTAAATCTCTTTAATACTTTAAGCGCTTAAGGTAATTGGTACCTTACGTCTCTAATCTAAGGGAAACTCACAATTCTTCCAGTGTAGTTATAATTATAAAGTATAAAGGCTAGTTAACCCTTACGACAAAAATGAAGTTCCTATATATATTCTAGAAGGGTTAAATACGATTTTATTGTACTATACCTTAATCTTAATCAAGCTATGATAGGGATCTCTTAGGATAAAATTTTTTGGGAAGGGCCTTTGAATAAAGGTGGATAATAAACCTTGAAAAAGGCAAAAGCGTACAATTAAAAACCTTATCCCCCTATTCTTTGAATTTCTTTCAAGTTTTCTTTATTTTATATGCTATCCGAGTCTTTTAAAGGAGGTGCTTTTACAAAGGAGTTTTTCATTACTCAAGATTTTCTTACAATAGGAATAAATAGAAAGTGTTAACAAAGAAAAGGGGAGAGCTTTCCTGTTCCCTTTTTTCAGTGGAGTTAAACTTTGGGTGTTTCCTTTTTTGGCAAGTCCCTAAAAAAGGAAATTCTAGTCTAGTAAGAAAGCTTGAAGTTAATATTCCTAGATTGGAGTTTGACAAGCTGGGTAGTTTCATAAAAGGGTAAATAAGAAAGATAAGAAAGATACAAGGTAGTTTAGCCCAGCTATGAAGAAGAACAAAGTATGGATTCAGATTGAGATGAAGAAAGCTTAGAAACGAGAGTCTTTACACTGAACAGGGTTCTAAGTTGAGGCAAGGGATTAGAGAATTGGCATATCGAAAAGTACAAGCTTTTCAATCTATACAAAACGGAAGTTTCTTTTTCATTTGAACGGCTCTCCAAGGTAAATACCCAAAATGAGCTTTGACTGGAAAGCCTTTGATTCGCTTTCATTAAGGAGTTGCTCTTATAGCTTATAGGGTTCCCGTTTTCAAAGTTATTAAATATGACATGACAGGAATGCTTGTTTCCTTCGGTTTCCCAGTTGGAGTAGATTTGCTTTCAAACAAAGGGGAGTGGTTTCCCAGTCCGACCTAATTCTAGAAGTTTGGGATTAGAACCTTTTGGAGTGACTTTGTATATTCCAAGGAGTTCTTTAAGTAGGTCAATGCGAATAAGAAACAGGATAACATTCTAGCTATGAGCCAGGTCCATTGGCAAAGCGGAGCCCCGAGTGAATTATTTCTTAGTTTTTATAACAGAATTTTGAAGTTTCCTTATTAATTTGAACTTATTAAAGAAGTACAGTTTTTAATAGAAAATAGCGGGGCGTTAGAGAGTAGCGCAAGAATCTAGCTAAGACTTCGTTTTCATGCTTACCGCCTAAGAAAACTTTTTGGTTTTGCTTAAAATTAAGAAAGTGCTGTATCTACCTTTAACAGCGTACTCAAGGAAAAGCTTTCACTGAATTCTGCATTGTAATAAGCGGCCAGAATTTTCATTTATTTACTCTTTTTGGTAAGTACTCTTATATTTATTGTATTGCGGCGCGTGGACTTTTCTGATTCTAATACATTTTTAATATAGGGCTCCCCAGGGACATCAAAGATATACAAAAGGGGTTTTTTATTAAAGGATTCCTATCTCTGGTTAAATCCTACAACCCAAACTTCAAGACTGACTTATAGAGAATACGCTTTTCCTATCTTCTTTCAGGAGAGACCGGGGTTTATAAAAGGAATGAATTCAATTAAAAAGTGTACGAAGTCTCGAATCCTACTAAGTTAAAAAGAAAGATTAATAAGTAGGCTCGTAACGAAGCTTTTCTTAAGAAAATCATTCCTTATATGACTAGTGTCAATCCCAAGAAGTTGCCGAACATTTTGCTTTCTTAGTAAAGTAAGCAGGTACTCCCGCCTTTCTAAAACTGAAAAAGTGACTCATCCTTAGATGTAAACCCTCTTTTTCAGAGTAGTAAATAAAGTCTAAAAGAAAAGAAGCTTCTTCTTTTTAGTTAGAATATATCTTTTTATTATACTACCCATTGTCATTGTCGCCCAAATTAGATCCCTGGTCCGGACCTCTTTGCGTATCCAAAGTTACCGGTGGATTAACTAGAGTCTGACTTGAAATGTTTATCCTTTCCAAGGTTCCCCAGAATTTTCATGCTTATGAGTGCTTTATAAGGCTTATGAAAAGATTTTAGATCTAGAAACCCTTCTTTTGCTTGTCCATAATCTTAGTTCCGTAAGGGATCCTGGTGAATTTTGAGTGGTAAGGTCTATAAGGCTAAGGTACAAAAGGATAGCTTTGAGGGTTTCGAACCCGTGTTACTAGGCCAGATCCAGTTAAAGTGTACTCATTTTTCCAGTCTTACGCTACGTTCTACATCTGCATAAGAAAGTTGTCTATATTAATTAAGTGATTCTTATAAGGAATAGTAGGTGATTCTAAGGGCAAAGCCTAGTGGGCATAAGGCTAGAGGTAATGCAATTAAGAATATACTTTTTTCATAAAGCATACTTTTCCAAGGTATCCTATAGGCAGAGTCCAGGTTAAAGTAAGGCTTTTCTACATCTACATAGCATGTATTTAGACTTAAGACTTTAAATCATTCTCTTGGATTAAGCACTACTCACAACTTTTGTAAGTAACTACTTTATGGATGGCTTTGGCAAAGAACTTTTCGAGGTCTCAAGGCGAAGAGCCCTTCTTTTATTAAAAGTTTGGAAGAACTTCGTATAGCATTCTTTTCTCGACTTGATTTTTTGGAATGCAGACTTATAGTTTTGATTACAAGCAAAGCCGTTATACTTAGGCAGCTGGGACTCTCCTTTTAGATAATATACAGAATAACTTATATAGTAATAAAGTAAGAAAAAGTTTCTTTTAGGGGTTCCTGAGGAAAAGTCTTAGTTTATAATAATATAGGGATTCTTTTTACTGGTGGGCCTATCCGGTGGGAGATATCTGTAGCCTATGTAGCTAATAATTTTCTTAGTATATTAAGATTCTTATTATATGTACTAGTTTACTTTTTGTAAATGATAGGTATATAGGTATTGTTCTCTTTCTTTATTTCATTCTATTCTTTTAGTATAGGAGAGCTTAAGGTAATGAATGCATTCCCCTAAACTATAGTCTTGTTCTAACTAAGCTGTCTTACTCTTGTCTTATTGGGGGGTTTATCTTTTGTACGAGCTTAAGAGAATTTGATAGTGTCTGCCCTACCGACGAAAGGGTTAGCGAGAAAGGTTAATAAGAGTATAAAGAGACTTTATAAAACCCAATGCTTCTTGACTTGCTCTGACTGACTCTGTATCATAGAGCTATATAAACTCTTATTGGAAGCCAGACCCTTTCTTGTATAGGAAAGAATACGAAGATGGAAGAAAGATAGGAGTCTAACCCGGGATATGGGGCTTATGGTTGGCTAGGATCTTTCCTGTTATAGCTTACTTATCTTTGTTATTTTTTTATTCTAGTAAATGAGTATAAATGTGTTATTATTAGCTAATTCTATTTTATATCCTTGTAATTAGAATCTAGTATTGTAGTTCTTTCTTGTTTTATTAGTCGTAATAGGGAGTTTCGAGAGTTCTATATCTATATAGTATAGTCTAAGGTGTCTTACTCTGATACCCTGCAGCTATTGACATATGAGGAGTGAAACCTAAGAATTTAGACAATATCCTTACCGACTGAAGCGTAGCAGAGGAGGGTAACTTTAAGAGTCTCGGATGTTCGACGCAAAAGTATCCATCCGGTGCCAATAGATAAAATCTATAGTAGTGTAAAAGAATACTAATCCGGGTATGATAAGCTAATAAAGCCGGGATTCCTATCTTTTGCATGACTGCCCTCATAGGGTACATTAGATCAGAATTCCCTAGCATAGGGGTTTTCCGTGAATAAACGAGTATATAATATAAAAAAACCTATAGGGTATACCCGTGTACTAACTAGTGTAGCTTTAATAAAATCATGTACTAGACCTCGCTTCCCCAGGATACCCTTTTATTCAAGAAACGCATACAAAATTGACTTAGCATCAGTTGCACTTCGGAGCCACTCCTACTTTAAAAGAGTTCACCTAAGAGTTTTGAATTCTATTTTATTCGAGAGAATAAATTAGGTTTCTATAAAAGTTGAGTAGAGAAAATTCCGTAAAATAATATAGCTTTTCGCGTCCCTTATTAAAGTATATAGAAGCTTCATTTGTGCTAAGGGTTTTTCTAGAGAATACTGAGTTTTTTGGCGTTGCTTCTAGAAAGTTTAAAGTCCAGGAGGTACTGTCAGCCCAGCTATTGATTAGATACGCGTGTAAGATAAAAATTCTGGTATAGTAGCCGCAGTGAAAAGGGGCGCTATGTACATTCTGAAAAGGTATTTTATCTTCAAAGTACCTTAACTAATTACTAATTGCGAGACCCTTCTTTATTCGTATCCCAGATTGAATATTATATAGATTCTTAGGATTAGAAGTTTGAGTAAGTATCTGTGTTCCATCTGGTAGTATATTATACAGCTTTCTTCCTTATATTAAGGCTCTTTCTCATAGAGTCTTATTAAAAAAATAGAGTAATCTTAGAGCGGCATCCAAAACTAGAAAATTTTTTCTGTCTTGTAAAATAGGAAGAGTATAATAGTATAACGAGGCCCCGTAATTCGTCCCACTAAGAGTACAAAGCATTTCTTTATGGGCTACTCGGTACCTAAAAAGGGAAACACATTGAGCGGATCTCACATGCGGGCTAGCTTTATAAGGTAAAACAACAAATTCACGCGGAGTCTTAACGAATAAAAAGCGAACCAGGCATCCTCTTAAAAATCTTTTTTTCTTTCCCACGCTAGTCAAACCTTTACAAATACATACACCTCGTTAAAGCAGCCGAAACGTCGCCCTTTAGGTTAACCCCAAATCCTTTTCATAAGAAAATAGGCCTATATATAAATCTAGTAATTATTGAATTAACATTTCTATTCTATTAGTAGTCTCGCGGCTCCTTTTTAGAGCGGTCAAGGCTGAAAGAAATTCTCGGGTTAGCTTTGTTTCGTAGGATTCCGATTAGTATGAAAATACCCGTGACTCTTATTATTATATTATCGGTTAGTAAATTCTCTTAAATTAAAAAGCTTCCAATAAAAGAAAAAAGAACAAAAGCGATTCGAAACTTTTTTAAGCCTACCAGTTCTTTCAGGCTATAGTTATAAAAAACTACGTTAAAGCGTAAAACGTATAAAAAATCGTACATAAAGGTACTCAAATAACACACGAGAAAGATCCCTTATTCTTTTTTTTGTTACTCCAAAACGAGATCCAGTGAAAGCTTCTGTAGACTAGTTATGGAATTTTAATTGAGGGTGAGTACTTAAGACCCTTAAACTTGTTGCTGTAGATTCTCCGTTTTGAAAAGTGCGTAATCCTATATCTATTTGTATAGTAAAAGAAGTCGTATAAGGTAAGGTTTTTATTATGAACCCCCTCAGAGCATTCCCCGACTCTATTTACGTTAAGGAATGGATCTTGTAACTTGCAACTGCTCTAAAGTTATAGATACCCGTATACTACATACGAGGGGCCAGAGAAAATTCAACTCAATTTTATTAAGGGGCTGGTACTAAACTTATAAAAAGATATAATAATCAATCTTTCTTTCTTAATTACATTAAAGCTATGCATGATATAGTAGCGAATAAGAACAAAAGTAGAGTAAAAAAGCCCTTTCATTTCTATCGAAGTATAGGATTGAAACTCGTGGGCTGTTTGGTGGAAAACGAGGTTATAACCTATAATCCCTTGGGCCTTGCCGTCTTGAAACCCTGGAGATTCTCGAATTCTCAATTAGTAGAAAATTTTGGCTTAACTATTAGGGATAGTGGTATAAGCTTATAAAAAAGAATAGATCAATTTTAAGTAGGTACTTTACGCAGGGGGAGCTTCCAGGGGTTCCTCGAGGAAGTATTCAATGAAATCGTAATTGTACCTCTTTATACGCAAGTGTAATAGTATAGGAAGTAAGTTGTCATGTAAATAAAAAGTTTTGAACATATATATTTTCAATTTCCGAGAAAGTTCAAGTCGGGCCGAAAGGGATTCCTTTATTTGTCAAACTCCAGTCGAGTATAATACAAGTATTTTACTAGGGTATAGTCCCGCCTTTTCCAGGATCTTATTATAATTTTTAAGTTTTTAAGATAAGTACTCTTTTTCCTTTTTTATGTAAAATCCTTTCTATTTGATTTGTGCTTTAGGAGGTAGGGATCGGGGTCCTCCTTGCACCCAAAAGTGTTCTGAGGTTAAGTAGACTAAGTAAAAAAAAGGCTTTTCAGGAGTCCTCTATCTATTCTATACGCATCACAATATACAAAAGAAGGAGTCTTATAAGAAGATCTAAAACTTGTTCCAATAAATAGATGAAGCAAAGTTTGTATTTAAGGGCAAATTTCTCTTCCCGAGGTGCTTAGGACGTTCCTACAAACCAGACTATAATACTTAAAGGCTTATCTCATGGATCCCTTATAATACTAAACTAGTAAGAAGTCAAGACATAAGTAAAAAGTGTTTATACTAAAAATCAACCTTTTACTCTAGATGATGTATCCTAAAACACAAGGAAAGTAGGGCTATGAGTAGAATTTGAAGTCTAATCAATATTAAGGCAACTCTAGACCCGGAAAAACTAGGAACTAACCTCGCTCCGAAAAGAGAGGAGAATATTAAAACAATTACATACCTTAACTTTTTCACGGGTATCTCGCAAGTCAAATCTATTGTAAAGGAATAAGGGAGCGCGTAGATTTACCTAGCAAAAGACTCCTATCTCGAGCTTAAGGAAAAAAACCTAGTCTTTAATAAATAGAATGCTAAGTTGAAGCTCTTTTTCTAGTTTAGAACTCTTGTTTATTTATATATAGATTGCTTCTTTTGAATCATAAGAAAGTGTTATACGCCTAATGAGATCTAATAAGTATGAGTACTGGAGAGTGAAAAGGCCCTATAAAAAAGCCTTTCTAACTTTTATAATAAAGTAATCCATTCTTTCTGATTCCGATTGATGGAGTAGTAGTTTTGTTAGGTAATTTTATTTAGGGAAAAGTCCTTGCAAAGAAAGAATATCATTGCGTGGTTAAGGTTAATAATTGCAGATAAAAGCTATAACTTACTAGTAACGAGTGACATAAATACATAATGAGGTTGAAATCTAGACTAAAAGTAGTAGGCAAATAACTTAAAAATTTTGAAATTCAGCTTGACGGATTTGAAATTTGGACTTGTTGAAGCTTTCGGGCTAGTTTTTCTGTATAAAACTACCTTTTTCTGCCCCGTATCAATTCACTTTTAGTATCGCCCTTTTCAATTCCGGAAAAGCGCATACTTGTATATACTCTACTGAAACCCAGCCTTATAAAGTTGAATTTGTAGTTCTCCTCCAAAATAATATGGGTTTGGCTTTCTATTTTAATCCAAATTAGAATTTGCGCTATATACTGCCCCTCAGATATTTCTTCCGCCGGTTGGGGATAATAAAACCAAAAATTCTCTTTTCTTTATGCAAGCAAAGGCCTCTCTTAGAACCGTATTCTTTATACTTGTAATCTAGTGAGGAAACCCTTGGAATAGCAAAACTCGAGGAGCTTCTATCTCCAAATTCAACTGTATATGTTAACAAAAAAGAAAATCTTCTTAGAAAAAGGACTCTTCACTAAGTTATCATCCTATACAGAAGATATCAAAAGTTTAGGCTTATATTTACAATTTCTTATCCCGTCCGGAATTTTCAAGTCTTTAGTTTAGTTACTGGAAGTACTCCTAGTGAAGTGAGTCGAACCTGCGGCTCTTTTTCGTTAGGAACTCATGCTCTGCCGGGGAGGGGCTTATCTCTTTTTTGTGAGAATAAAAACTACTGCTCTTCATTTTTAGCAGTAAAGTTTTTATGTCAGTCCTGGTTATATTTCAATTTTAGTTGTAAACTAGAAGGTTTATACATGACTTTTTGTCACAATTATACTCTTTTTAAATCAAAGTCTATTTTGACTTGGTCTTACAGGAGTGAACCAAAAGACAAGTAATAAGCTTTGCTAAGTATTCTGATATAGCTTTTGTCCTATAACTATAAATAGGGCTGTCACGAGCTTAGAGCTGAGGTATGGACTCTCCTTTTGGAAGACTAAGACTTCTATTCTCGGAAACCCGGATAAACTAAAAAGGGTTTCTTTATCAAAAAATTTGGGGCTTTTAGTAGATAGATGTATACTGAGATTTTCTGTATCTAACTTAGGATAGTATTTACATTGGATTCAAAAGATTCACCCTTATGTTTATAAAAAGTAGCTGCCTATGGAGTATCTGGCAAAGGATTATTTGAATTTAATAAGGAATGCGATCGCTTACTAGTATTAAAAGAATGCCCGGGTATAGCTCCTTTAGTAACCTTTCAAGGGATGAGAAGCCTCTGAGTCAGTACCTTCAATTTTTGCGTTTTTACTTAGAGGGAAGCGTAAAATAGGATTAACTGAAAAGCATAAGGGTAGAGGTTCATTTTTTTATTATGGAACTCGAGTTTGATTTTTCTATCAAAGATTTCTATATATACGGGGGCCTCATAAAAAGGATATACTTATCAAGAATACCCTGGAAAGAACCCTATCTTAATTACTCCGAGATGTAAGAATGAAATTCAATTTATGCTCTATAAAGCTTTTTAGGCTCCCGCTTTTTTCTTTAAATTATAATAATGAAAGCCCTTCCTCTGTTAATACGGTACCGCCAAAAGCTCCTACTCTGGACTTCAGTACCCCGAGTGTCAATTAAAGAATCAGAATACTCTTCAGTTTTTATACCGTGTAAGGTTGCCGGACAGAGACTACTTTTTTATAGAGTAGAGTTTCCTGCTTCATCTAACCCTTGTAAAGGGGCACTGTTCTTGTAAGGAAATCCTTAAGAAATCTATAGCATAAACTCTAATTAACAAGCTTAGAATATCTCAATAAGGTATCCGGTGTACTGACCTCAAGAGGTAACTGACAAAGGGACCCCAAATTCTCTCTAATTTAGAACCCCTTTTAAACTCTATTGAGACCTCCTTTTCTTAACAAGTCTTTTTATCTAGATAATAGGAACTCTCTAGAACTTAGTAAATGCCAATAAGATATCCATTGCTAAATTAGACCCAGTGAATTATCAGCAGGATATTTCTGAATGTTTGTACAAAAAAGAGTCAAAAAAGGATCCCGGGTCTTGGTATATAAAGCTAAGAAGTGCCCGGTATAAAATAAGTATAAAAGTATCCTAACGAACTTAGATCTGTATTCCCTTGTGTGCAAAATCCCAGTGATCCTGTTTTTTAGAAATAGAAAAGGAATTGGAAGGAATATCTTAGAACGGGGTCCTTTTTTTAGTGTTGGTTTTCTAAATATTTAGCATAAATTTATATAATGTATAGCCCCGATGTAAGGATTGGCCCGTTTTTGATACTTCGAGATTTTTGCAGTAGAACTCTATCTCTATAAGTCAGAGCCCCCTTTTTTATTAATCTGTAAAATACATATGATAACACCCATAAAAGAAAAGAAGACTTTATGCGTCGAAAAGGACTCGTTTTGTACTCCATTTCGTTTATGGGTAATCTCACTACTCTACAAGAATCTCCTTAATAGACGACAGCTGGCCCGTGGAAATTACTACTCTTTTCTTTAGGATTCCTCATTTCATTTTCTAGACTTCTAAACTGAAATGGACAAGCAGGGGTAGCCCCAAAAGCAAATTGAGTCTTTTTTTGAACCTTTAACACAAAGTAGCATTTACCAGCACGTAACTTAGATAAACAAGGAGACTCCTTAAAATATCTTTTTTAGTCTAAACTTTAAGGAATTACCCTTTTAATTAATCACGTGAATTTTAGACTACTGGCCTGCCCTTTTTATTTAAATACAAGAACCTCCTGGAGAAACCCCAAAAAAGCTTAGCCAGAACAGAGTTTTTGACAATATTATTCTCTTAGGTTTAGGTCTTCTATTTTGTATACTCTAAAAGTCAAATAAAAAAGAAGGTCAAGTCCCGGCTGGCTCATACCGGGTATCTTTTTCAGTCTGTATTTTGCTAGCAGAACCCGCATCCTCTAAATTTGCTTTTGCCTGATTATCTTGGCAATACTGTAATTTTCAGTGTCCTGGCTACAAGATTTTAAATTGAAAGAGCTATATAATATAAGCCCTTTTCTTTCATAAGATCCACATATATCGAGCAAGAGAGGCCCCCAAGCGAAAAAATACAAAAGTCACTGTCGATAAATGCTATTAAAAAGACTCTGGATGCCCCTTTTTGCGCTATAATGTGAGTTAAGGTCATGCTCTGTACGATTTTTTCTACGTTTTGATACTGGTTTTATTTTAAGTGAAGTAATATCAAAAAGGAAGAAAAAGAAACATTGTTAGCTCTGTACAAATCTGGCTTATTTTATATAGTAGAGTTTTTTCTATATGGGATGCAGCTTGGCAGTTTGACTTCAAAAAGGGGTGTCTTTGACTTTAGGCTCCTTTGAAATAAACTTTCTTTTTTCTTAACATGCAAGCAGTGTAAACTCGATGAAATGTGTTTAGACAATCTTGATTTAACTAGACTCTATGTTGAGTCGTGTAAAAGTAGGGAACCCCAAGTCCCAAAGTAGATTCTTGAATGTCTACCCGCGTTTCGTAAATTCCTGTGTTAATAGAAGTTGCTGTAAACCCAGCTTATGCATAGGGAGAGAGTCAAAAGGGTACCAGAAAAACCGAAATAGGAATAGAGGTATGCCCCTAACTTCAACTCTGTCTAGCACAAGGGCCCCCTTCTTTTGTTGTTTGAGATATAAAAAAGTATAAGCAGTCCCCTTAAATCTTAACTTACAAAAAGAACTTCTACCCAAGCTTCAGCTTTCGTTAATGGAACGCTTGAGTTTAGCCTTGCAACTTAACCTTTCTAATTGAAACCTCCAGAGAATGATTGAAGACTCACTAACTCCACTTAATATACTGAAGGGATTCCTAAACCCTTATAAAATCAATCCTGAAAAAAGGGACTTTATGAAGAAAGTCTAACCCAATAGAGTTTGGTATAGACCCTACCTAAAGGCTTGACCTTATCCCCCAAGGTTTTGACACTCCCACTTTATCCTATTTACTTACCCGGTATTCCCTTTATCTAAACGATACCTGACTATCCTAGTTTAACCGCTTAGCTCTAAGCAACCTAACCCTGAAATCTAGAAAATCTATATACTCGAAACTCATAAGACACTACAGAAAGAGCCTTAATCCAAGAAATCCCTTTCCTGTAGAGTATAAGCAAATAGAAAGCAGGAATACAGATGAGATAGAACAATTCCATTATCCCTAGTTTCGATACTTAGCTAGGCGGGTTTTCCTATCCGACCTATTTAAGAACTGATTTTACTATATCCTATTTATATCCTTATTGAATTGCTTGCTTCTTCAGATCTAGGCCTAGCCTACCGGCGTGTTTTTTCTAAAGAAAGTCTACCTACCACTAACCTGCAAAAACCATACCAGAATCCTGTAACCTAAAAACCTATGCCCCCTTGTCAAACCTTGACTCTGATTAAGAAAAGAAACTAGACTAGATAGACTTTACCAAAAACCGGCTGGGTGAAACCCTTATCTGGATTGTACCCCTACCTGTGCCTTAAAAGGGATAGAGTCAAGCAAGGAAAAAGCATAAAATACAATAAAACGTAAAAGGGTAGGAAATCTAAACTCAAATTACGAAGTAAATATTGCCTATTTTCATTACCATTACGAAAGATCCTGTCAAACCGGAAACAATTCACAAGTCAACTAGCCCCTTCACTTCAGTACTTGCTTTCTTAGTTTAGTAGGGTTAGGGCCTCTTTCCCCTTCTTCACAAAGAAAACAATAGAATAGAGTACTCTGAGATAGCTTTGTCTTTGACTTCTTGACTTGAAAGCTTTGAAAAAGAAGAGTTTCCCTATTGTCCCTATTTGTGCTTTTCCTTTCAATTGAAAAGGACTACTTGTCTGGGCAGCCCCTTCTTGTGTAAGCATACAAATACCCAACTCTAGTCTAAAAAAACTTTCCTCCCGCCTTTGAGCTGCTAAAACCTAGACCCGACTTTGAAAGCCAGCTCATTTAGATTTACTGAGGAACAAAAAGCTCCCCTTATCTAGACCCCCGAATAGTTATTATAAGAAAGGAAACCTAACCCTTGTAAACGCTAAAGCTGAACCTAGTTCAACGAAGCCCCTGCTCTAAGAAAACCCATTTTGACCCGCCGCTCCCTACTCCTTTAGAATTCAGACATCCCCATTTAGTGACTCCTTAAGGAAAGACTTCCCTTCAGTATAACCCTAATAAACTTTATAAAGAGCCTCCATTTTATATAATTGGAATCGCTTTTTATGCTGTTGAGGTACCTTGGTAGGGGCTCCCATACGACCTGTTTACCACCTAGTTTGACTCTCTTTTGAGTTTCCTACTACGAGATTCACTACTTGTTAACGAGTCCTCTTTTTAGACAGACAGGCCTTGAGAAAGAAATTCCCTATCCGGCGAATCCATAAACTCTAAACTAGATATACCCTTAAAACTCTAAACTAGATATACCCTTACTGATCGTCGAAACTTGGACTGGCTTTAGCTTCACATAAAAATCAAACTCCTCGAGTCTCAAATTCCAAAAACTCTAAAATTTCCTCTAGAGAATTCTGACTTGCTGAAATATGTAATATAAATTTAGAATGGAACCCTTTTTCCGACACCCAGGTAACTAGGACTACTCTTTCATTTAATAGCCCCTTACCCTTCTACCAAAAAGTGCTTCTTAACCTTCAAACCCGAACTCTGTATCGCTAGTTTACTCTCCGCCCCTCTTACTACCTCGATACCCCCTATCCCGTTAAGCAGCGAACCTCTAAAGGAAAACCCAGGAGCTCTTTAAACTCTACATCTATACGTCTAGACTTGGCTTGGCTCTTTACAGAAAATTTCTTACTTTCAATAACATTTAGGACAACAGGGACTTTTTTAAAAATAAGAATACCAAAACAAATTCTAAGGCCCTTTGTCAAAAAGGCATTTTAGACAAGTTAGACTGACTCTCCAAAAGAGGAAAACTCTCCACTTCAATCTATTTAAATAGCGGCTACTGACTCTTAAGTCTAAGCTAGCTAAGAAAACCTGTTGAGGATTCAATCAAACAATGCTTAACTATCCGGAATCTCGACTATTTCGCAATTAGGTACCTAACCTTGGTTTATTCAGACCTCACTGCCTTTCTATTTTCTTTTTAATGCCCTTTCTTGAGAAATTCTACCCGCCTATCTTTGACCCAATATCCCTCCTAAAAGCCCCTCTATTAAGATAAACAATCTCATAAAAGAACCCCTCCGCTTATACGGATTTATAAAAAGGCAGGGGAACATAAAAAGCAATTGCTTTCATCCCAATCAAACACTTTTTAGACTTAGAGCTATACCTACACCCCACCCTCTTTTTAGTACAATTTTCTTTTGGAAAAGCACTTGACTTTAATAACTCAAGACTCGGAAACCTAGAAAGCTACATCTACACTCAATAGGCTGGCTCTCTAGGCTCTAATCCTGTTATTCCCTCTCTCTTCTTTATTAGAAAAGTTCTCTCCACTATATAGCGTAATAGCGTAAAGCCCACCTAACTCTACCCGAAAGCTAGTAAATCTCTCTTTTTGTAAAAAAACCATTAAGAAAAGCAACCCTTCCGCTAAGCATTATACAGAATATCAAAGTTAGTTGAGGTACCCATTAGTTCATTAGGCCTATATTAGCACTGGGTTTCTTGTATCCTTTTTCAATTTATTTGCAATCCTGAATCCGTCTAAACTTTTGAGCGAGTCTCCATTGGGAAGAGAAGTCATCCTATCATCGACCCCCTGTTGACTTTCACCTATCCCTTTATAAAGGCTACCCCCCTGATAACACTTTTCCTATACAAAGAAACCCCTTTTCTATGAAAATAAAAACTGAAATTCTATCTCAAACTATTTAGAAAGGGCCAGAGCTAATTACGAATTCTCTATTTTGAGAGTCTTGAATCTCTTTTCATTCACAATCTCACTATCTAAGTTCTTTCCTGCTCTTGTCATATAGGATAAAAACTTATTCTACTTTTCTATTTCCCTTAGATCAGAGGATTGACTACAAAGTTTAGCAGCTCCCTTTCTTAATTCTTAATGGTATCGCTAGAGGTTTCCCTCTGTAAACTTCTCCCTTTCTTGTCCATTTCGTCTTGTACTTGAGTGAGAACCCTACAAAAGAATGATTCTAAACTAGTCTAAGAATACTCCATGACACATCAAGCCCTCGGTAATTACATGTACAGGAACAAATCAACTCTAAATCCACTTGTTCTTCCAACTAGAGGTCTAAATGTAAGGAATTCATATAAGGATTCTGGGTATCCGGGCAAGGTCTAAATCAGCTTCGAAGCGAGTTAGAAAGTCTATTTTCTTTATATATGGGACCCTTATCTTCACTATAATTTTCTCTTTATATTAGGTTCCAAGCAGGGAAGAGGTAACGAAGTTAAATATAGGAAATCTTAAATCGAGTCAAAAGTCAACCCTTAAGAGACAGAAAAAACTAGCAATAACATTCTAGAGAGTAAGTTCTACCTTTGAGTCTTTGTTGGAAAGTCTTTCCTTTTAATTAATGTCTAAAATGTAAAGTATCCTTTCTTCCAGAAGTTCCGTTTGAAAATCCTAAAAAGATAAAGACTTTCCAGTCTTGCCTATACGCTTCTACAGAAAAAAGGGGTCTATTATCTAGAAAAAAGTCACTTTCAATTTCAGTTTCAGTTCTTTTAAGAAAGGGTTCAGGCTTTAGTGCTCCTCACCGATAAGAAACAAGTTTCCAAATCCCAAGGGGGTGAAAGCTAAAGTAAGTATAGAGCTGATAGATCAGTTGTTTTACTATAGCTGCCTTTCTAAGAAGTAGTCAGTCACAAGGAGCCCCCTTTTCCAAAGATCGCTTGGGTAAGTAATTACAAGGTTTTTAATGAACACAGTTTAAGAGAAAGGAAAAACTCCCGTTAAAAAGAATTTGGGTTTCGAGGTTTCTCCTTTTATCTGGAATCGGAAACCTAAAAAGCAGAACCCCTTCCTTTATTATATTCGTTCGAATTCTTTCTTACTATTAAGACCCTTCTTCAGAGATACACTTGTACTTTAATTATACCTGTTGTAGCTATAATGCACTCTGTATCTTACTCTTCTTTTCACTTTAAAATATAGAATTTCTTTCATTCTTTATATTTATAGTAGTTAGTGGCTTAGAATCTGGGAATCACTAAACCCTAAACTCTATTAGTTAGTTAGAAAGCGTAAATGTAACCTTATAAATAGCTTAGATAAAAAAGGAAAGATTAGCAATCTTGTAAAGACGCTATAAGCATTCCCTATATAGTAAAAGAAATGAGAATGAATTGGTTTGGGAAAGTCACGCGCAAGATAGAAATAGAAAAAAGGTTCAAGTCCTGTCATCTTAGTCAAGTGAGCCTAAAAGCCCGAAACTGCGAGTTTACCGACCCCACTCATTTTTAGCAAAGTCGTGAAAAGTAAGATTCTTGCTTTACTGAGTATTCGCTTATATAGAACTCACTACGTGCTATGTTATAATAACTAGAAGCTAGAAAAAGCTTTGAGGATTCAATTCTTGATCCGGTAGAGCGCTTGTCAATTAGAGCGTAAATTGAGAGTTCAAATCCCACGGAGTCGTTTCGTACTACCCAAAAAGTCTCTTAGTAAATGCTTGTACTCTATTTCTAGGCCTAACCTTTGCTACTTATCAAGATCCAAATTCAATGCAAATACTTATGAGTTCAAGTTCCGCGGAAGTTTTGGCAATAAACAAGTCTAAATCTCTTTGTAATAAGTAATGTACACCCTAAGCTACCTACTAAATAAAAAGCTTGGAGATTGTTAAAAATGAAGGTCAGACTGAAAGTCAAGTTCTTCTATCTAAGTGATTCTTTGACTTTGAAACTCCGCCGGCTTCACCTAAACTAAAAAAGTCTTAGAACTCGTCCCGTTGCCGCTTCCTATCTGGTTTTAAGATGAATAGCATAGTATATAAAAAGAAGCTAGCTCTCGATATTCAATTTGAATAAGAGTATGAAGCAAAGTAAGCTTATGCCAGTGGTTCTGTGGTATTCATGTACTAACTAAAACTACTCCTTACCTACCCCGTGTACCACTACAGTCAAGTAAAACAAGTATCTAATTTTCTACAGGGTTACCCCTATACTATAGTAAAAAGAACTAAAAGAATAGGGATACACCAAGACTAAAGTTCCTTTCTTAGACTCCTCTTCTACTATATTCTATTATACTAATAAATGAAATAAAACAAACTAAAGAATAGAAGACTTTTCTAGGTTACTGTTAGCTCCGGGCAACAAGAGGATTTACCTACTATAAAACTAGAAAGGTTCCGGGGAATCTAAGAGTGGAATTCAGAAAAGCGTTAAGATGTATAAGGGATTCCTCAGTAGAGGGTATTGGATATTCCCAGTTTTTGAGTCTTAAGAAGGTAGGCTTTACGATTAAGGGTACGGTTTAAAGAGTCTAGCTCAGAGTAGGGGTATAGAAACAAGGTATACAGAAGATAGATTTAGCTGAGAAAACAAGGTTCCAAAGGTAAACAAAGGGCTATCCTACAGCTAGAGTTAACCAATCAACTCAATTTAGTACTCTCTCATACAAAGGGTTCTAACGAGATCTCAAATAGAAGGGAATTAGACTATCCAAGGTTTAGAAAACTACTTCAACAGAACCAAAGTTTAGCAAGACTGAGTCGTGGTGTATTATAGACTTCGAGTGAATCAAAGGTATGCCCCCCATAACTGAAAGATTACTATCGGGACTTTTTCTATCTTTCTGATTACAAATTTACTGAGGGAAATTAGACTTCAATTCAAGGAGTTTCCCTTTTCAAGAGTAAACTTCGTGTGCTCTGTAAAATTTTGTTTAAAAACGAAGTGTCCTAACTTTATGTTTTTGTCAGTAGTCTTTTTTCATGTATAAGAAGAGAGAGCTTGCGCAGGGGTTATAATAATATAACTATACTCGGGGTATCCTCATTTTGGTGATTTTAAACGTAGGTAAGTTCAATTTTTCCTCTTTATCTTTCTTGCCTTAAACTTTTATTTGTTAGTGTTCCCGAATTTTTTTTACTCTTCTTACTTTTAGAGTTTGAAATAAAGAAGTTTCAACACTTTGTGATATTAGAACTAGAATAAGTAGTATCTAAAGTGAAATTTCCTGAGAGAGTTTTTTATAAAAGCCCAAGCTCTAAGAAAGAACTCAGTTTTCTTAAAAAAAAGTCAAGCTTTAAGTTCTAAGCCCGGAAAGGGGAGAAAAGCTTGATTAGCTAATCTAATATAGGAAATTCAAGAACAAATCTGTGTAAATGCTCTGAAATGAAAAAGCCCTAACATAGGGAATCCTATAATCCGGGTTTTATTTTGATTGCCTAAACTCAGAAGTATATAGTATACATAAGGAAGATAAGGAAGAATTTTATTCTCTCTGTTTTAGCCTCCCTAAATAAGTTTTTAAGGTATCCCCCTGTTAGTTCTCTTATAGGTATAACTAGAAGGAGTCTTACTTTTAAAAATATAAAAATCCTAGATGTTTCGGCATACGTAAGTCCAGAAAGCTCCTAGTATATAACCCAGCAATCAAGGTCTCAGGTTCCCTATTCCTAAAAACTTTTGTTATAAAGCCTTTTTTCTTTTTATGGTGTTGAATAATTGAAACTTTCTATATTTGTATATAAAGCAATTAGAACCTCGCATAACTGGTAGGTCCATACTTAGAGTACTTTGAGTAGTATAGAAAATCTCGCTTTTCTTTTTTATGATAGGGTATATAGATAACTACAGGAAAAATAGGGGCCTTTTTCAAAAAAAAATTCTTGGGGGTTTCCTTTTTATAGGAGTAGGAGCTCTAGGCGCTATTACTAGTGTATACAAACAGAACTTTATTTTACGAAGAATTCCTTTGCAATTTTGGTCTCTTAAGCAACTCCGCTTTTAGTTATGTTTGAATATATCTTCAAAATAACTTAGCTTTCATTTTAAGATTCATTTGGTTCGAAAATAAATAATACTAGCATAAAGCACTTCCAAAAGGCTAAGTTACAGAAATTCTAGCTCTATCCACTTACTAAGAGTGTCCATCGAGGAGGGGTTTTAGCAGATTCTCATTAATGGGTGTCAACACCCTACAATCCTAAGGGCACTCTCAAGTAAGGAATATAATTGAAGAAAGAGTACTAAAAGATCCCCTAACTAGAAAAGTTTTCAATCCTACTATTAAGAATTTGGACTAAGTTTAGCCTAAAAGTCAGGGCATAAAAAATCTTGTTCGGGGCTGTAGTAAAGTTTTTAATAACGGTGCAGTATTAAGGTTCAACCAGACTAAAGGCAAAACTCCGCAATTTTTGAGGACAGCTTCCTAAAATCAAATCAGGGGGTGGGTAACTACAAAAATAGGAGTATACACCACTTAGCTGCACAAGCTAGTAAAACAATTAAAGGGCCCTCTACTGTGATAAATAGGAATTCTTACTCTTCTTTTTGTACCATAAAAATACGGAGTTAGAGTAAGCCTGTCTTGTTAAAAATCTTGTCTTCTTCATAGGAGCTTAAAAAAACGCTTGATGCTTAAGATTTGTATATTTAGAATACCTGTTAAAAGAAAAGGCAGGAAGACCCCTAGGGAAAGAAGTACTATAAAAGGATATCCTTGATAACACCCCTACTAACCTACTAAAAGAATAAAAAGGATTTTTCTGCTTTATATACTCTATCCGTTGTTACTAGAATCTTACAATATTGGTGTATTAAAAAAAACTACTCCTAAAGGGGGCGCTTGGCTGGTAATAAAAAGTTTTATTAATTCTGAATTACAAGAGCTCGGGTAATCTACAAAAGAGGGACCTGATAACTTAGATTTTCTTTAGTAAAAAAGTTTAGGGGCTCGAGTAATTTACATTTTTAAATTAAGGCGATAACCCCTAGTCCTACTCGCAGTCCTCGAGGATAAAAAAGAAATTTACGCAAGAATCCACGGGCTTAGCAAAAAAAAGGAACTTGGGACTTTTTTTTTATTGAATTCCTTCCGGATTTTTAGTTTATAAGGATAATTCCTTTAGCAGCTAATTTCAAAAGTATTGCCAATCGAATAACTGTGTTACTCATAAGAATCTAAACAAAGAATTTATTCGCTAGAAGGGTTCTTTTCGAGTTTTCCATACAAAATGACTCTGTGCTTTTTGTGTCTTAAAAACAAGCAAGGTAGGAAATAAACCTTTTCTCTTTCTATATCTATACCAGATTCTTCTTCGTCTTTTTAAATTACCAGGAATAAAGTAAATATAGGAATTTTTTTTCTACTGATCCATAGTCTTAATAAGGATACCTTAGATTGAGCTTCATTTAGTTAGTTCGCAAAGAGAAGTCAAAATAGACAATACCAAGGCGAAATTTTTACCTTTGCTTATCTTAGAATAATTAGAATAAATAGAACCTTGTGAAAAGATCCTTATCAAGCCCCTAGTAAGAAGAGTAGAGTCCTCATATCTTTTTCTATTTGTGATTTGCTTAGAAGTTGTTGATTTTTTTGGTAAGTCGCTTGGTCGTCTTTTTTTATTACCAGATTATCTCCGCCCGCACTCACCTATTGTAGTGGTAAGATGTCTATCTCCTTACTCACCAAAACCAAATGCGAGAAAGGACAAAGACTTATTTAATAAATTACTTAAGGTAGTCAAAATGCTTTGTATCTCTTTTTAATTTAACCGGAGGACCCTTCTCAAAAGGTTTTTAAAACTAGAAATTCTTTTTAAATGATTGAATTCGGGAGGTTCACAAAGTCAAAGCATCTGGTAGTAGTATTAAAAAAAGGAATTTACCTTGATCAAACTAAAGGTACCTCTATCAAAAGTTTTCTTTCAGCTACTTTTATTTTATACAAATTTAGTGTCATTTAATTGAAACCCAACGAGTCTTTCCACCTTCCTAAAAACCCCTTCATCTAATAACTATATATGTTATATGTTCCGGCAATCTATAGAAACGTAAGAGCTCCCATTCCTTGGTTAGTCCTCAAGTTTCCACGACGACATAAAAGACTTGTACTAAATGTAAAATGACTGCTAAGGACGCGCCAAATAAAAACCTGGAACATAAACTCTTTCAACCTAGTACTAGTATTAGACATATATAAAGATATCGCAATTCTGGAATTATTGGTATCAAGTTCTACTCTAAATATATGATAAAAACAACATAAAGTATAAGGAAAATCCTAGTAGGAATATTGGGAACCCGGCACTTTGTGTAAAACACGTGAATTTATCGAGTTTTTGAAGTATGCACTCCTACGCATAGAGCTTGGGGCATGTAAGATAAGAGAAGCCTTAAGTTCATTAGATAGAGAAATTTTGAATTTATAAATTGAATTTAGTAAAGGATTAGATGTATATAGTAAAGCTCTGTTGTAGTGGTGTTATCAAGGATATCCTTTGCCTGATATTCAGATCTTTTTTGTAGTAAGATTTGAACCGAACTTTAAGAGCCGAATAAGTCCATCAGTAAGGTTTTTGTTAGAGTAAAGTACCTGGCTTCACTTAAGGGGAGTGCTATACTTTTCTAAATGAAAACCGGATAATTCTTAGTATTATTCTACATATTCATTTCCAACTTTCTAACTAAAGTCGATGGAAATAAGGATTCCACTTTGTAACTTATCAAAACCACCGAACATATAATAAGTAAATATCAAATTAGAGTTCTGCTTAGGACCCACCTAAGTTACTAAGAGAGAACAGCGCGTAGACTAGCTTCAATTACTGCCAGATTTAACAAGAATCAGAAGTTGGAAAAAAAAAAAATTCTGCTACTGTCCCTTTGCTAGCTTAACTAAAATAAAGAAAAACCCAAAAGGGGATGGTGTACTAAGAAGCCCTGAACTGTGCTAGGATTAGGGAGGCTTTAAATGTCTTGCGAAAAAAACTAACGGAATTGGCAAAGGAATTCCTATTTAAAGAGACGCCCAATTAAGGGTAATTAATAATGTCATAAGCATCTACTTTGTAACAAAAAATTTTTATAGAGCCTTAAAAAGTAGGGTGCCCGTCGACCCAAGAAATCCGCAATTCTCCTAAGTTTGACTAGCTAAGCGACCCTTTTGCCTAAACGTCCCACGAATGTTAACAATTATTATAGTGTGTAACTTTTGCTTTACCTCATACTCTTATAATTTAGAAAAGGGGGCCCCTCGAATTGATAGGGCTTTTGTAGTAGTCTTTTTTCTGTATATATCTATACCAGGGAAATCCGTGCGGGGATATCCTTTTGAGAAAACCCTGAGGTGTAAAATGAATGGGAGTTTTAGCATTTGTGCTTAAGATTAAGTTACTCAAGTATTAGGAATTTTTTTATTAAGAAAAACTTTCGTTAACACTGCTAGCATTTTGTATATTGGTATTCGTGCGCTTTATCAAAAGTTTTTTCTACATTTCCGGACTGCGATTTTACTATTAATTAATAGAAGTCCCCTAAGCGTGTTTTGTAAATTAAGAAAGATTTCTTCAGCTCTTATAACTTATTAGAATACCGGACTTGAGATAAACCTTGCTTTTTAATAAGAATCCTTGTGCTTCCGTAGTCAAAGAGAGATTCTGTTAGTTGAGATTACACTTTAATTATGAACAAAATAAGGCTCTCCTCATTATTAGGAACTCCCTTTTTATATTATAACGACCAAATAAAGGGTATAAAAAAGACCACCCTTGTACAAAAATTGTAAGAAGAAACCCGGCCAAGGAATCCTCCTTTTTGGTATGAATGGGGGATTCTAGTAAAATAAAAATCAGGATTGCCTGGAAAACCCGAGAGAATTTTTTATTGAGCTTTTGTGCTCTAAGGGCTGCTTTTTTGTATCTAATTTGGGTTCTTGAAAAAATCATCCTTATTTGTCTTTTAAACACTCAGGACTTCTTTTAGTCAATTTATTGCTTCTAAATTTCCGTCAGTTTGTTACCTATATAGCTACTCAACCCATAATCGGATTAGAACAAGATTTACACATAAGAAACTTTTTCTTTATCACGACGGAGTAAGAGGTCCAACGTATATAAAGTTTGATACTAGGATTTTACGTAGAAGGAGCCCTTCCTGCTATTATTATTCATTCTTATTTAGTTTAAAAAGGGGGGTGGTCCTCCCTTTTTCTTTTTCGGTACATGCATTGGTATTAAGCCAGGTTTTTACTGAGGAAGAGTTTGGAACTTGTCAGAGAGCTTTAAGAGGTAAGCATTTTTGTGCTAAACAGCAAAACCCTTTATATAATTGTACACTGAAGGAGTTTCTTGATTAAGAAGAGCCCTAATTTAAGACTCTATGGAAATGCCCCTTGTTAAATTTATATATAAGACTTTCATGTAAGAAATTCACAACTCTAGTTTTTATTCTTATATAATATATTGCTACAATTCCCTAAAATCTCGTTATATGTTATATACAGCCACTCCTACATGAAAGATTCCTGCTTAATTACTAGTGAAATTTTTGTTTATTTAGGGCATCCTTATTTACTAAGAAGAGTTCTACATTAATATAAGTAGAAGTTAACACCTAGGAATTTATAGATCGGAGCGCAAAACCTTACAATAAAGCCTCCGGGTTCTATTTGGATTCATTCATGCAGTAAAATATCATAGAGCTAACTTTTAAAAGTCATTGTCTATTAGAAGCTGGTACTACCTCTGAAAGACATGACATAGGATACCTGTTTGAGTCCTGTACTTTGAGAGAACAAATTAGACTTTATAAAGAGAGGCTCGATAATTGGGGTGAGAAAATATAAAAAGATCTTAGAATACATAAGTAAAGTGCTATACTTTGAACTTACGAAGCTATTTATCTGAATAAGATGTTCCGACACTTACTCGAATGCAGGAATATAATAAGAAGCCCGGGGTCCCTAGGGATCTCCAGAGTGTGGGCTCTATTTCAAATAGAAAAAGTTCCGTACCGTAAAGCTGCAATAAGACCACAGGTTCTAATAGAGTACCCACTGTATAAGACTGCAAGACCTGGATTCCTATTTTACTTATTATTATATTACCTGCCCTAAATAAAGTCTTACCTCAGGACTTCTTCGCGCTGACAAAAACCTACTTACTCTTCTTAGTCATACCTTGTTGAGCTCGCTTCACTTATATATACCCAAGAACCCAGCCTTCTGAACTTCTGAACCAGGCTTATATCCACTCTTTCTTTTACTCCTTCTTAGAACCTATACTTTTGATCCCTTGAACTCTTCACTTCATAAGACCTAAGAATCTTATACATACGCAGTTTCTTATAGGATTGAAGACCCTTTCTCTTATTCATCCCAATATTAAGAAGACTTTTTAGCCAGGAATTGCTCAGTTACTAAACCGGACTGCCTATATTTTATTACGAGCTTGACCTTTCCTCGTAGCTATGCCCATTATTCACTGAGTCCTTTTTCTTAAGAAAGTCTCCCTTCTATATTTTAATGAAAACCCGTTATTCTTTATATTCCCAAATACCAAAGCGCTTAATAGTTCAGATTGGTAAACCAAAGCACCCTTCATAATTTGCCTCCACTACTCCAGCGCCCCCTTTGGCTGACTCTAGATCCCTAGTTTATGAATAAGCTAGCCTATAATACCCTATACCTGTAAATGAAGTACCTGACAGCAGGAAAGCCGGGTTACTCTATATTTATTCAATATCTACCTACTCCAAGAAACGAACTCAAACTACTGAGAAACTGGATTCTCTACTTACAATTCCCAAAAGAGCTCCCCTATAAACCAGTAAATTTGATTTAGAACTTTCTCTCTTCCAATTCCAATCAAACCCGACTTCAGTTTGAAAAGTAAAGTATGAGAACTTGCCAACCTTCTTTAGTTTAGAGCAACCCTTTGAAAAAACCCACTAAGGAGAACAGAAGACCTTAGTTTATCTAGTTATGAAACCTCCTCAATCTGGGACTGGAAACCTAAACCTTGTAAAAATTCCTTTATGTATGTTCACTCTAACAAACTATACTACATAATTACATTACCTTACGCGCACTAGAACTAGTTATTCACAAGAAGAAAACAACCTTAACACCTCCCTTAAAATAAAAAGGATCTCCTGGGAACTCAATACACCGAGCAAGCCAATAAGGAAAACACCCACTTTCTTTTTCTTTTCTTCCCCAAAATTTCATTTGCTTGGATAACTTCCCATAGACTCGTTCGTACCTTTGCGCTACTACTAGAATAGAAACCTTGAAATCTTCTTCTTAAACTAAAAAAAAGTCTTTACTTAAGGAAACAGCTTGACTTACTACACTTTGATTTGGCTTAGCCAGAAAAGCATGAAATTCAATGGCTTTAGTTTATAATAAAAGATCCGGAAACAGAAATCCCACGAAACCTTTAGAAACCTGGGAAACCCCTCCAATTTTTATTTTCAATTTAGACTTTTCACTCAAATACACAAATTTGCTTGCCCCTACGACTTACTGGGTTCTACATTACATACCCTGCCTTAAACTTATTGACTTTGGCCCCCACCTTGTAAATGTAAAGAAACCCAGGTTTATCTAGTTATGAAACTGCCCTGCTCAACTTTCAATTCAGGAACACACAAGATTTTGCATTAAGACATTAAGAAAAATGCTTTCAATAAAAACTGAAAAACTAAAGAGAACTAGGATCTTAGGAAAATCGTTTAGTTACTAGAAATTTTTATCCCGGGTATATCGGGTCCCTATAATCTATCTTTTTGGGGTTTCCTATTAGAATCCTTACTTACTATTTAGAAATTAGAAGGCCCCTAAACTGGTAATCAAAGGCATGACAGTCACTTTCACCTTTTCTATTTTATCCCCCCTAACATTTCGAAAGTAATTGATAAGGAACTGGGTATATAGAACTTGAAGCTTTCCTAGTCAAGGAGCTTTTTTTCATCTAATTTCATCTAAAAAGGGAAATTCTCAAACCAGGGTTTCGTAGGAAAGATTTTGAGTGAGTCAACCATACCTTATAACAAAACTTCTTATTACCTTCTTATTTACAATACCTTTCTTTCGAGCTTCTGTATCTGTATCAGACTCTTCTTTTTCAAAGCTAGAGAATCTTCGATACCTGTACTTGTACTCTGTAGCTGAGTCTTTCTATTCCTTAGTTGTACTGTTCTTCTTAGTATTCTCACTTCCTCTAAACCCGGTAATCAAAGGAGGAAGCTCCAGTTGTAGCAGTATACTCTTGACAAGGAACGCAAGTTCTGAAAATCTTTCCCTGTGGAGTTGCTTTAGCACATGAAAAGGTTTTTTTTAGAATGAAGAAGTTCCTCGTTTGCTCCTAAATCACTAACCAAGGAAATCTCTCCCTTGTATAATGACTATGACTTGATAGATTCTGAGCCGAATCAAACAAGCTTGTCAGCTTCCTTTAGTTCTAGATAAGCGCCCCCTACCACATTCCTTTGGCTTGACTTTCTCTAATGCCTGTCACTACCGAATAGGTTCTTCAAGAAACCTTGATTCTATTTAGTTGATAGCTCTCTTATACTGACCTGGAATGGAATTGGGAACCTGTAAACAAAGGGAAAGCAAGATCAACCTTGCCTTCTGCTTTCACTAAAAAATTCAAGGAATAACAAGGTTAGATATCTTGTAAGAAGTAGTGTAGTTGTTAATTGCATTACCTGTTCCCAGTTCTGATCATGAAAAGAGGTAAGCTTGCTTATGAAGAAAAGGTAGTCAAGAGTCAATTTGTCAATTGCCTATCTTTGGCTGAAAGTTGATCAAAGAGCAGGAAATTTCTTTCGAGCGTCTACACAAAAAAAGCACTCTGAGGACTTTTGTCGAAATAGACTTCGTCCCTTTTTTCTTCCAAAATGGACCGTCAAACTCCTCTTGATGTTGGGGCTTTTTCTTGTTAAAAAGACACCTAATTACTCGGGGCACTTTTATCTAAGGTAAGATTTATCTTTCGTTTTTGAATCAAGTAGGTAATGCAATTCTTATATGGCAAATCAATCAAGTATGAAAGTATAGGAAAGTTTGTCCTTAGACTTGTTTCTAGTTGGATCTTTCCTTCTATTCAGTTATAGACTGAAATAGGCTCTCGCTTTGACTGTAAAGAATCTTCCCCCTTTGTGAACACAAGAATTTCTTGAGACATGTGCTTCCTATAAGAGTCAAGAAAAAGACTGAGAATCGATACGCTTTTTCAAACTATGACTCAAATAAGAAAGTAAGCAAATTCACAAAGCTTTCTTGGCTAGGCTTTTCCTTCCTACTTTCTTTTTCTTCCTAATCCTAATATGAAAAAATACCAGATACCTAAGGATTCCCTGAAAAGGACTCGCTATGGAATTTTTTTGTTGAACCAATATAAGGATTCCTTTATAAGGAAAACCCTACGTTATATGTAAGCTGTCTTCGATTACTCTTCAAATTTCAAATACAGTGCTGCTTGGGATCTATGACATCGACCTTAAAAAACTGAAATTTAAAATATGTACTAATGAACCCTTCCATAAAGGGTTCCTCGTTCAACTTAAAGTCTATATCCATAAGGGCACCTCTCCTGTGGTAAGAAATTTCTAACAGTATAAAGTGAAACCGTAGGGAATACGAAGGGTTAAAACTACTTCAAGAAAGAAATTTTCTCCACCGGACTGAGGGGAGGGGCCCCTTACTAAGTATCTAGACTTTTGACTTAAGTAAGAATGTGTTACATACACAAAGACAAGAGTTTATGTGTCTTTTATTTAGATTTCACTTTGTTTTCTTACGGGATCTCCACTAACTTTAAGGAACCCGTAAGGAAAAGGAGGTGCACTAGTTAGCCAAGATCTACCTTACAATTTCTTTGTTTAGCGCTTGCAATTCTTACCATAGCCTACCGCTCTACTCATTTCATTCCGGCTTTCACCTTCAAGAACTAAGTAAAATTTTAAGACTGATGACAAAGGTCCGCACCCTAATATAATAAGTGTTCAGGGAACTTTTTTAGTAAAATAACCATCGACTTAAGAAGCTTGACTCATGAGAAATTTCATTTGCGAGCCCTTAGAGAAAAGAATATCCCGTATCCACTTTTGACTAAAAAAAGACGTTATATATTATATATACTACGTAAAAGATTTAGGACAAGAGGGGTTCCCTTATATTTAGTTATTTATAGTACCCCTTTTCCTTTACCTTTAATGAAATGATATATAGCCCGAGAAAGTCTCTAAACTAAGACTAAGCTTGGGGCACTGGAGGAGTTTCAATATAATTATGAGATATCCTCGGTATATACCTGAACCAACCAAAAGGTTGGCTACTAGCGCAATCCTTGTTATTATCTTTTTGAAAACTTGTAAAGCAAAAGGAATCCTCACCGGTACGAAAAAGGTTCTAAAGTCTTCCTTTTTATATAAAGAATTGTTCCCTTTCTTAGTATAAGTAAATCCTTTTACTTTTACGGGCCCTTTTTTCACATATAACTAATATCTTAGGATTCAAAACAAGGTATTACATTCACTAGTTCACAGGAACTTTGTTAACTTAAAGATCAGTAAGGTGCTAAGATACAAAGTAGATTCTTATTTTTAGGAAACTAAGGTTTTTTTTAAGTAAGTTAAAAAGCTAAAACTCCTAGATAGAAAATTGCTGATAAATCAAACTTCTAAAACATAGGAAATGCAAAGAAAAAAGCTCTTGCAACTAAACCAAAAAAAAGGGCGCCTTGAAAGGGACTTAGATCGCCGCTCTCTAAATTAAGTATATGTATATAATGTGAGTAGAAGCCTCCTTATCCATGTGAAACCCATTTTTCGAACTAGATAGATAAATTTGTAGGACCTAAAAAAGTCTTCCAGAAATTATATAGCTGTGTATAAAATACCTTAAGAACTTTTTATATCTAAAGGGGCATTCCCATAAGGAGATCGAACAAATCCGAGAAAAGAGTGCCTTATAGAGTAGAGGCTGTTAAAAACCCCTTTAGAGTCCCCGGTAAGACGGAACCTAAAGTGACTCTGTTCATAGTAACTAAAAATCTACGGAGTACATAATGGGATTACTACAAAAAAGGATGATTTTATTCACAGAAAAAACTAGACCCGCTGGTGAAACTGTGCGCCCCCTCTTGCTTGTCAACCCCAACTTTAAAAAGGAAGACTTTATATTAAAATAGGGAAACCCTTAAAGAAAATACTGAAATTGAGATTACTATAGGTTTCGGTTTTCATTACATTTCTATATTTTTAATCCAATAGAACTTGTTTAGGACCCTAGAATTATGGACTTTCGGCCTTGTGTGTCTTATAATAGAGCCCTCTCATAAGAATACTAGTAGCGCTTTTTACTATACTCTTGGATATTATAAAGTCAAATACAAACTCAGAGGTTGCAAATAAGAATTTCTAATAATAAAAGGACATAAGAGGCTCTTGTTTATCAAAAAATTCCGGGTATATTTCTGCTTTATGGAAGTTTTTATTGACTAAAATAAAGTTTGAACTAAGGATTGAAAGTAGAAAGCTCAGAGCTATAAAAATTTCTATTCATTTTAAGAATTTAGTAGACTAAGTTAATGGAAATAAGAAAACGATTCTTTTCTAAATAAGAGACAAAGTAAAAAAAATTTTGTGGTGAGACTAAATTTCCCTAACTTTGAGTGAAATCCAAAGCAGTACTCTACACAAGGATAACTTTCCTAAAAATTAAGACAAAAGGGTTCCTCGGTAGAACACAGGATACATACACTCTAAGTTTCTTTTACTTTTACCTGAAAAATGCGGGTCTTAGTTGAAACTGAGACGAGGCTTTTCTATTGACTTTAATACCTCTTATGGAAATGGGTACTTACCAAATCTTTATTACACCCTCAAATTTAGATTTTACCTTAGCGATATACGAGGCAGCCCGTTCTAAGGGGAATCCATTTGCTATTTGTTGAGAAAGCTGTACATAAGTTTGTATTCGCTAAGCACTGAGCAATGACATTTACGAAGATCCACAAGGGGATCCCTAGTGTTAAAAGGAAACTCTCTAAAAAGCTATAAAAAGAGAGTTTGATACAAAAAAGCAAAGCTTGAATTGAGCAAGTTTGTAAATTTCTTAAATATTTAATACAACAGAAAATCTTCGCTTAGGAACTGGAAAACTCCTTTCAGAAAAGAGAAATTTATATTAACAAACAAAACTTTATGTATTAACGACTAGCTCCGGGAGGGGGAGAACTTTAAGGGGTACTCACCGGGTCTGGGTGCTGCATCAAATAGGAAAGTTTCAACTTTGGTTAAGATAACTCAGAATTTCCTTATTTAGATTTTGCTTTTATTTAGTAGTATGGCGTGCTTAACTAAAGTACGATTCTAGATCCTGATAAAAGACTTCGGAATCTCCGGTATCCTAGAAACTAAAAGCGAGCCTTGAATGGAGAAAGAGTTCCGATATCTCGTTCTTCTTTTCATTTTGAAAAAGATATGAGTAATTTGAGAAAGTGCTGCTCTTAGGGGCGCCTAACCCGCCTTCTCAATCTGAATATTCTAATAAAACTAAGGCGAGCCTGAAATTGAAGAAAAGGAATATAATAAGATAAAAATCTTAATAAAGTTAGGATATAGAAAGAAAAGAGTCTCGTACTGTCCAATATAGTATCTACAAAACCTTGTTTAAACTTACTTAAAAAACTAAAAGAAACTACGTTACCTTTAATAGAATTGAATAGAAAATCTGGGCGGTAAAAAAGTGAAGTTATAGAAAACGAAGTTTAAATCCCAAGTAAACCCTTGAAAAAAACCCTTCTGCAAAAAGAAGCAAGGACCAAAGCGCTTAGACAAAGAAACTCCATCGCTCAATTCAGGGATTGGCTGCTTGCTTGTAGTCCCTTGCTTTCGGAGGACTCTCTAATTCCAAATAGTAAAAACCAGTGCTAAGTGGGTCAAGCTAGGGAAACCTAAGTACCCGAACTAAGAAGAAAAGGGAGATCTAGGAAATCTGACTAAGAGCTTCTAAAAAGTTTCAAAAGAAAGGTTAGATGCAGAGTAAGTCATAGGTTTAGCTCGTTTCTTGTAATTGAGTAATGGGGTCAACTCTTGAGGGAGGTGTCTTTCCTAGTCTTACCTTAAAATGCTTTGGGATTCGAACCTGCTACTTTCTTACAAGGTTTAGCATTTCATTTAACAGGGAGTTGGATTCAGCGAGTTTCGTAACTATAATAAATAAAACAGGCCCTCTTTTAGCTTTAGAGTCGGGTAATTAAATTAAAGAAGTTCCAAGGAGAGAATTTCCCTTTTGTTAGTTATAGAGAGTTTAGCGTAAAGATTCCCTTCTCTTGAAATTGGAAAGTGTAGCAGATAGCCCTAAAAAAGTTTATGCATGAAATAAAAGAATAGAACTGAACCCACTTGTAAACTGGATTCTCTCTGCTTAACAATCAAACTCCTCCAGCGAAATTTGCCTTAGACCTGCGAGAACTCTTCCAATAACACACCTAAAAAGCCCGGTTAGATCCCTTTTTCCTTTCTTATTTCATTTCGAAAGATTTTTAGCCTTGTAGGTTTGGACTTGAATACTACTAAAATCTTTCGGGTACTTCCGTTTCAGAGCAGTCTTTACTTCAAAGTTTAGGCTTTCTATGTTATCTCTCTTTTGGAAGAACTCCCTAAAACTACCTACGAAAGAGAGGGGCTTCGCACTACATTTCTAAAAGAACCCCAGATTTAAACCAGGATTTTATAGAGCTCAAAACTTCCGAGTCTCAAATCCCCCTACCTAAAAGACCTTAGAAAACGAAACTTGGGAATACCTAAGCTCTAAGGCAACCTACTTAAAAACAGGAAAAGACTAAACCCTTAGCTCAGGCTAGGGAACCTCCTCTCCAGAATTGACTTCATTACTCACTCAGTCTCCCTAGCTGCCCCTAGAACTTATTTACTCTTCCTAATTCTCCCCGTCTCGTTAAGCAGCAGCCTATAAAGAATACCAAAACAAATTGTAAGTTGTAAGGAGAGTTTCATACCATAAAAACAAATGGGCCTGTCCAGTAAATTTTATACATTCGAGACTCTTGCGTTCAATTGAATACATCCTAGGACTCCCGAAAACTACCAACTCTCTACTTGTAACTTCCCTTACTCTAAAAGCTAAACTAAGGAAAACTCTTTTCTCTACTAAAAAACTTCGAATTGGAAACCAAGAGGCAGGGGGCATAAAGAGCAGCTCCTTAATGGCAGAAAGACTTTCTCTCTAAATCCAAGAAAACTGGTTAGGGATGAAAGCAAACACGAAGTTCTTATCTAGAATTTTCCCTAGTTTTTAATTAGTTCGAGCCTTTGTAATTAATTACTTCTATTGATTTACTATCCCAGACCTAGAAACAAAGCTCTTCGTTATTTGACTCCCTGGGTTACGAAGCGATTCCTTGTTCCGGTTGACGTGTTTTATCTTACTTTGCTACAGAAAGAGTGAAAATACATAGCAAAGCTCTCGGAATTTTTATCTTTTATAAAACTTGTACATAACGGCGGGAAATATGAATAGGCAATTACTTTAGATATAGTTAGATATAGGATTCCTGAAATTTTCTAGGTAAGCTGACTTTGACTTTATAGAACCTACTTGACCAAAAAATACAAAGAGGAGCTCCGCTATATAACTCTTACCGCAATTCAATTCCTCTACGAATACAAACTTACCAGCTTGTCTCCAAGAATCCGGGGGTCTCCCGTTAAACCCACCTCGTTTATAAAAAAGCAGGAGTCTCCCTTTGGCTGAAACTCAATCTATTCAGAGAATCCTAAAGTGCCTTATGGAACCCCTATGATTTTATTCTTTCTTTCTAGTTAGAATTTAGATTGGGTTAAAAAATATGTATTGCAAAAAAAGTATTCTAAAATTTAGCATTAAGCGATAACCCACTTAGAGGAGCAAGTCTTCCTCTTTGCTTTTTTTTGGTAATAAGAACCGTTTAGTAGCAAACCGGTAAGCTCTTGTAAATCCCTTTGAAGAAATAAGGGGACTTTGTGGGTTTGTTATTTATACTTATAACCTGAAGTGCGCAGCTCTTACATTAATAGGAGTCTTTTTATCTAAGTCTTTCTAAGACGAAGAGTTGCTTGCTTGTATATAAGACAGGTTCTTTGAGTTATGGTTAGGTTTTTCTTTGCCTTTTCTGCCTGCGAGACGTTCTAAAAGGGAGCTTGTGAATACACACTTTACTAATTACAATTTTTTTAAGGCACTTATCTTAATATGAAATATCAAAGAAGTTTTGGGCATTAATTAAATAAGGATCTCTTCCCTACCCTTAGGGTAACTTACTTTAGAAAGGTTTTATGAGGCTTACCAGCCCTAAAATTCGCTATAGACTACAAAAAAATTATAAAGTAAAAAAAAATATAGCAAAGAGCTAAAAACCAAGGAAGCTTTCTGAATAAAACGACAGGACGACTTTGGCTAAAAACAAAACATCCTTAACCTTAATATGACCCCTAAAAACCCACTTGTTTGGCCAGGATATCCCAGCTAAAAGTATGAAACTCTTTCATTAGCAATCTCCTTTTCTTTTTTGTTAAATATTTTAAATGTCAAATTCTTTACTCATAAAGGCGGTTTACTAAGAGGCTTTCCATATGGGTTTTGCCGAGCACTTCCTAATATACTTTCATACACGGGTCCTCTCTATTAACTAACAAAAGTCTAATAGGAGTAAACAGTGAAAAGAAAGAAAAATTGTCTTGTAAAGAAAACTCTTTTGTGGAGCTTAAGTTACTTTATTATCCCTAAAAGACCCGTCCCCTATTTCCTTAAATAAGATAAATCCACTAATTAGTATTATTGCTAGTAAACATATAGCTGAACCGGGGCTTTTCCTCGAGGATTTGTTGAGGAAAAAACACTACGAAAGATTAAACCATACGCATTATAACATCTTATACATTATCCGAAGAATAATTGAAGTTTGAGACTTTTATACTTATACTATAACTTTCTTTTGCCTTTTCAGAAGAAGCCTTGGGCTCCTAACTTTATAAAAGAGCCCTGAATTACCAAAAGTAAGGTCCTTGATCCTTCTTCCTGATTTAGAAAGCTTGAAACCCCTATTTAGAAGAAAGATTATGATCTAAACCCAAGTCTCGTATTTATACTTTTGATAGGCCGATAGAACTCCCACTTACTTATAAAGCTTACCCGAAATCTATCATAAGTCCTTTGCCTCGCGCAGCATACCATCTGGAACTTTATCCAGGAAAGAAATGCCTTAACTAGTGAAATCTGGGTTTATACCTTTTCATTGGGCACTAGGGAACACCCTGCTATTTGTTGTACAATCCCCTATCTATGAAGTCTCGATCGAAGCTCGTAAAGAGGGGTCCTTTTTGACTATTTATCGCGAAGGAATTGAAAGCAAATTACGGATGCAAGCTAAACTTGGATGTTTCCAGTGTGAGTAACAACCACCACTTTTCAAACGGATATCTTTATCTAGTACTTCTTGTTATAAAATTTGTTAAAAAACTAACGCAGTTCAAGTGTAATAGATATACATCCTAGATGACTCACCTATTGATTCGATACTTAACAGAAGGGGACTGCCTTGGATATTAGATATGAGATCGTTATGTTGTGCTATAAACTTGCTTGTCCAATTTTTATAATACGCTAAGGACTCACACAGAGTTCTTCTGTAAAAATGAAAGTAAGGCTTTTCACATAGGAGTCACTCTGTTCGATAGGATCCCATCCCTTCGCTAAGTGAATCTCTTGAGTATGCGTTTTAACAACAAGGCATGTATGCGGACGCATTCTTACTCTAAAGCCTTTTGTAAGCCTCAAGCGTAACTGTTTCTCCAATTTCTTTTTAATCACAAGCATAACTTCGTGATAGCGTATGCTACATATATCAAATTTTAAGAGACTTTTCTATTTTAGACAGATCTAAAGACCAAGAATTTGTTATGTAGATGTGCTCTGGCTAAGATGCAAGGATTTCTTTAAATTCAAATAGAGTTTAAAGATTTTAAAGAAAAGGGTAGGGTTAGGTCCTATGAAAGAGGAGTCTATCTTCTATTCTTTTTCGGATAAAGAAAAGCACTGGGGTCTAGTTAGGCCCTCGGTACTAAAACGGGGTAAGATAAAATATAGAAAAAGAGGTCTTATGGGTCTAGAAGAAGAATCTTCTCTTGGGTCTGGGCAGGCAGTGGCAGTATAATTCACGCATTCCAAATAGAATTTTTTACTGAATATTTTGTAGAGGCTTAACTAGAAAAATTTTTTCATTCTTTTATTAGTAAGACTGGAGGGATCCTGGGTAAGGCATTTTTGGGGAGGATTTACTGGAAAATTTCTTTGTTAACTCCGAATGGAAAAGAGTTGCTTGAGAAGTTCTAAGAATTCGAGTAAATAAGGTCTCCTACTTTCAGTTTTCAGTTATAAGTCGAGAGAGAGAGGTCAATCCTTCGAATCTAGCTTTTAGGGATTTTTCTAGTACTAAATCAAATTTACCCTTGTTGAGTAAGAAAGACTTCAATAGGTTTGACAAGATAAGTTTACTAATTTTTTAGCGAGTTAAAAGGGACTTTTAATATGAGATTCCTTTTGGGATCCTGTGTAATAAGTAACGTAACAAGGAATTCTTCAAAAGGGTCTTTGGTTTCAGATCTAAACAAATTCCTCAGGGAATAAACCATATAAGAAATCGTAAGTTGAGTCGTACAAAAACCCCAAACTGGTAATAAAGGACATTCTACAAAGGAACTTGGGCCTTGTTTGCTTTACTCCTCAATAGTTTTCATTAGTCTTTACTGGAAAGCAAGGAGTATAGGAATCTTACTTCAGTTAAGAAAAGTATAGCAGCTATTATTAAGACTGAGAAGAAAGGTATAGCAGCCCCTAGGACTCATAAGAGGGCTATGAAGATACAATACAACAGAGTACAAGTCTAGCTAATAGGGCACTTACTCCCTCACATCCGGCTCTATTACCCGGATTTCCTGTCCTCAAATACAACACTTTCCCTGACTTTCCTGGTATTCATACCATATAGACTAGAGCCAGTACATTTTCATTTCAGTTAAAAGCCAGGATCTTGTTAGAAAAAACTTCTTTTTAACTTGTTCTAATTGGGATTTTATATATATAACATAACACTCGCTTTTTGGCTCCTCAAAAGAGTACGGTGATAGTATACAAAGAAAGGAATTCTAAACACTGTGTTATATTAATAAAGTCTAAAATTTTGTGTAAATAAACTGCCCCTTACCCTTTTATAAAGTAAACCAGATAAATAACCGGCGTAGTCTAAAAGCAGCCCCCTAAAAGTTCTGATACACGGGAGCCTTAAAGATTTTCTAATAAATCAAAGCTAAATAAAAAGGGAAGATAGACGAAACCAAATATGCCAAAGTTTCTATTTTAGATCCAGAATCTCCTTGTAGTTAGAGTACCGCCCTATCCAGCTAAAAAGCCTTTTCACTATTTAGAGTCTCCTTTTACTAGGTTTCAATAATGGAATGGCTTACTTTTCAAGTTAGAGATTGAGAAGAGATTCACCCTTTACTATTAGCTAGACCCTCTTTTAGGTTTCGAGACCCTAACCCCCTAGGAAAGAAGAAAAAAATCTTGTGTATCCTAGTTTATAGTTTAGCTTACCTACCCGCTTTAGCTAGATTGAGAGCCAGAAAACAAAGAAGCAGAGGAGCAGACTTTCGTTAAGAGCAACTACTTCAACTTTCCTGTCAAAGCCAAAAAAAGAAACTCACTTCACTTTAGTTAGAGCAACCTGTCATACCCCAACCTTCTTTAAATGAAATATTAACTCCTTTTAGACTATAACCTTTTCTAATTCTTATGTCTTTTTTAATAACTTTCTTTTATAGTATAATGAGACCTTGCTTTGGGCTATGCCCCTCTTCCCTTAGTACTTTTTCTTAAGAAACTCTACCTATTCGCTATTAAATAAACTCCTTTAACCCGGAATATAGAAAACCTATACCCTTACTTTTCTATTTGACTTCATTCAAAACCTTTTTAGTGAAAGCAGCTCACCTACCCTATCAAAGTCAAAGAGTGCCAGATAATAGGATACCCAAACTTACCCGAGCGCTATGGATCCCCTTTAACTAAATAAAAGAAATGGAATGAAACCAAAGTACTTTCTAATAAAATCAAACTCAGTACTCAAACTCTATCGTATTTGACTTTACGGCCTGACGTGCTCTAAAACAAAAAAGGGGGGTCTATCCCAGTAACCTGTTTTTGCCTATTAGACTTTTCACCTATGTTTTCATTTCAGGATTTCCTTTATTAAATTAAGACCTTACATTCGCTGGATCTAGCAAAGGAATAAGGAAACATTTTTCATAGCTAGAATTGGAAACAAAGAAACAAGTATAAAGAGCAACCGCTCAGTCGACTTGCATTGAATGAAAGACTTTCCTGCAAAAAGCTCATAAAAAGGATTGAAGATTCAATCAGATCGTGCTAAAGTTTAGACCTAGAGTCTCATTTATTTAGAGTTGAGGTACCAGGCTGCCCATTTAGCGCCTATTTTCTTTTATGGTATCTATTTTAGAATCGCCTGCTTTATAAATATTAGATTCACTCCCGTTGGGAAAGTCTTACTAACCCTAAATCGGAAGACAGCCCATTCGATTAAAATATTCAAAATTCAAGGTGTACATACAGATTAAAGGAAAGAAATTGACCTACCTTCCCTATACTTAGAAAAGTAACAAAGAGAGGTGGTCAGGCCCTTAGAAGCCTTCCCTCCCTATAAACTAGTATTACACAAATACAAACAGGATACAAACTACTAAGGCACATACGGATAAGAAGTAACTAATACAAGAAGCCCTTAAAGACATGAACTATATGGGCTCCTCTACCTCAAAAGTCTAGGCATACAGTTTCCCTTTCTAAAGCTTCTGTGCGCCTCCTACTACAGCTAATCAAACCTAATCAAGGAAGAATATATACAAGAAAAAGAAGTGATAGCTCAGAAAACGAAAAGTAAGAAGGTGGGGCTTAAGAATTACCTATTACAATCACCTACCTCTCCGCGTTTCAGTCCGTAAAAGGGACGTATCTCATGTTCCTACAGCGCTAGCCCCTCGCTAACGATAAAGGCATTGCACAAGAGCCTCTATTAAAAGAACAAAATTGACTAATTAGTACTTGAAGAAGAACTAAAATCCTTATAAGCTACAACTATAAACAGCGCCCTATATCATATCGGGTTATCAGAAGACTCTGGCTTACCTTACTGGTTCGCTACTTCCTTTACCAGCTCCCTTTAAGAGTCTATTTCATCCTGGTAAAACTAAGGAGATCTAGATACAAATCCAGAGTATAAAAGCAAATACAAATCAAAGGCAGAAGCAACGGGTACGGTACCTTGACCTATTTAGAGTTCGGTTTTACTTTGTTTCTTTTTCGAATGACTTGCCTACTTTATAGAAAAGCGATGAAAGGGGGCGGACTGAAGCTTCCTAAAAAGAAACCCATAAGACAAAACCTTTTTCTTTATTTATTACTGAGAATTGGAAACCCTTATAATATAACTAAAGCAACCACTTACCTTGAAGACAAACAAAAAGGGCTAAGAAAAAGGATGATAAATGAACCCGGATAGTGCAAAACTTGAGACTTCCTTATAGAGATAGAGAAGTGAGAGTTTCGATGCCATTTAAGGTAGGTTCCTATTCGAACTATTTACCGGTAGGATTTACTCTATACTTTCCAAATTTCCTTACTCAAAATCTTGAGGAAACCCGGCTTACTACCTTTAAGAAACAATCCCAACGCTTCATTACACCTTCTCCAGAGCTAGACCTATCTACACTCTCTAATAAGAAAGAAAGATATCTACTACTACAAACACCTATTACATATATTCTACCTATTAATCTAACTTAAAGTAACTAGTGTCTATATACTATGCTTGCATAACTCACTATAGGTAGACTCTCCGTCAAGTACTATAATTACTAGACTCTAAATACTATAATCAAGAATCCATTACCGCTTACTCTAGCAACCTCCTAAACTAAAGTTGACTCAGTAACAGAGACATACTCTTATTACTATTCAGTTTATACCTTCCCAAACGATAAACAAATAGTACATTGAAGAGTATCCCCTAAGCTAATATGAAAGAACAGCATACCTCCTATAACCCTTACCAACGTAGTGCACTATCTATTCTAAACCCAGTATACCATAAAAGCTCCCTTACTAGTTCTAGTGCCGTGTCTCCCCTATCTACCAGTTACATATCAGTTAGGTCTAACTCTTCCTCTTGCTAGGATGTCTCCTGTTACTGTTACCGCCTCTTGCCTGCTACTGAGTCTGCTACAGGGGTATAGAATCTAATTCACTCAGTCAAGAAGAAAGGAATGCGGAATCTAAGTCAATGAGTACAGAGAATCTAGCTCAAACCTCAAGGTAAGTCAAGCTAAAACGAAGAAGACATCAAGTTCTAATCAAAAAAATCTTATTATTTAGTATTAAGACTAGGAAATCCCCTCACTTTCTCATATTCGACTTCATTAAGCAAACCAAAGAGCTCTACATCTAAATGAAACAGGAAATCTATGACTCTCTAAAAACGAATAGACAGGAAGATGAAAGTAAACAATCCCAAACGGACTATCTACCTAGAATATAAAGCTAGAAGAGTCCTATCCCGGCGAATCCCTAAAATGAAAGTAAAAGATAGAACACCAGTCAAGCTAAAACTAAGAAGACTAGACCTTACATAAGAAAAGTCAACTTCTCTTTCAACTAACTATCCACAAGATTCTTTATCGAAAAAAGAGATGGACTTTAGTTTCACAAAGAAAACCCTTAAGTCCCAAACATCATGAAACACAGGTTCTAATCCTAGCACATCTATTCTCACTTTCATATTTGACTTCATTACTAAAAACCCCTTTTTAAGAATGAGTACTGAGAAATGCTACACCTGCCTAAACTACATCATTGAGTCTCAAAAAGCCCCGTCACTATGCTAATGAATATCATCCAGAACCAGAATAGAAACAAAGGAACACTCACTAAGATGAAGAGCAACCCTTTACTTCATTACTTTGAATCAAGGACTTCCTCCAGCACAGGCTCAGAAAAAGGAAGACAGATGAAACAGTAGAATACCAAAACCACTATATTATCTAGAATTTGATCCTAAGTTTCGAGACTAAGGTAGGTTTGCTACTCGACTCTTTTACCTTTATAATCCGTTTATTTAGAAAACTACTTTTAGAGGTTGTAGATTTATTGGTAAGAAAAGTAGCTCCTTGTTAATTGAACCGGATCGGTAAGTCCGAGGCAGCCTTACGCAACTCAAGTGAAGAGACGCCCCAATGCCAAGCCTCTGAAACGAGACCTCAATACACTAGAGCAATTAAAGAAGAAAACTTGAAAGCTCCTTTCACTAAAACAGAGGGAAGCTTGCTTGGAATGAAAGACTTTGAAAAGCTAAAGAAAAAAGGGAATACGAAAGAGACACTGAATCATGCCAAAGTGACTATCCAGACAGAAGTTTTGGAATGTCAATTATTTAGAGTTCGGGTACCTTTGAAGTTTGTTACATTTTTAACAGCGGATTTTTGACTATGTATCTATTTGAATTGCTTACTTTAGATCTTTTTAGAGAAGGGATTCCCTTTTGTTAGCGACCCCCTATTTACTTTGTTTAGCTGCAACCAGACCTACCCGCTCTTTGTAGCCTGACTCGGATTCTCCCTCTTACACATTCTTGAATATCTAAGATTGAACGTTTAGGTACACCTATTCGAACTATTTACCGCCGCCGGATTGTACTAATTTTACTGTATCCTTCTTTCTCGAATTGCTTTCCTAAGCTTGCTAGATCTATCTTATCCAGAGGAAGAGCCCCTATATTGCGTAATTGCGTACCCTATTTCAGTGAGACCTTTCTGACCCGGTCCTGTATCTTGAGAAATGCTACCTGCTTTTAGCCAATAAAAACTAAAATCTGCTAAAAGATCTATAATGACGCCCCTCTTTTCTAATTGAGTTGTAATTCCTATCTTAGGAGCTATGCCCACCTTGCCTGAGTCCTTTCTATTCTATATTGAGATACCCGGTAAAATCCTATATTTATAGCCAGCATCTAGTTCTTTTACTGACTTTCAGACCTAAAACCTTCTGGAAAGCCTGACTCGGGATGTCCCTCTTTTTATACATACTAGATCCTACTAACTAGATAGAACCTTTGACTTGAAATGCCTAGGAAAGCCCCTCTTTACTAAAAACTAAAAAAAGAGCATAGAGCCCCTTACCTTTGATTGTTAACCCTTTAGCTTTAACTGGAAAATTAGAATACAAAACCTGGAAAATTTCACTATCTAAAACTACTAAAAAGGAACTTTTATTAAGAGTTATGAGCATATGGATCGGAATCAATAAAGAACTTCGCACCTTCCTGTTAGCTACAACTAGAACAAAGAATTCCATATATCCTAAACTATTAGAAATGGGACTCTCCTCTCAATTCTAGAAATCCGATATAGGAGTCTTCCAGTTCTGTGCCTTCAATTTATCCCTATGTGCTTAGCTTTCATCTGCTCTCCAGCATATTGTACTCCTTTCTTTACTGGCGTAGTCTGTTATTGGTTTCTTTCTTTATAACTCCTATATCGGATTTCTAGAATCTAAGAAAGACAATATAGAATCCCGGGTTTCCTATATCTATCCACAGTTCCTATCCAAAGTCAAGAGATTCTGTTTCTGTTATTCGCCGGAAATACAGATTACACTTTCATTATAAGATTGAGAGTTTGGGTTCTAAAAGAAGAAGTTGGTACTGCAAACACCAGTTACTGACTAAGAAGAATTATTCAGAGGTGGCATTTCCTATCAAACTGAAGAGTTTCTAGGATTATAGAGTTCTAAAAATAGCAAGATTCTAGTTAGGTTAAAAAAGTCAAAAGTACTTGTACGAGGTCCGGGAAGAGTTATCTACACAAGCAAGTACATAGTTCAGTTTTCCTATAGTTCTTAATTTCTAATCTGATTCCATTGAAACGAACCTAGCAAAGAAGAAGAGCTTTCCTTAAAGCTTAAAGCGCTGCTCCACGTTCGTGCTCCACCTTATCGGAGGTGGTCTTCCGACAATCTACCCAATCAAGTAGATGCAAGGACCTCTTTTAACCTCGTAAAAGTGTTAATCATGTTTATGGAAGCTTTGGAACTTTGGCAAGATAGAAGAATAAAGGGAACAAGGTCAGAACCAGAATCAGGCACTTATCATCTAATAAGGGATATCTATTACAAGAAAGAACTCTCTATTATACAACATACAACTGGAGTTGCACAACGTACCTAATTGTCTTTTTCGTATGACATACTTAGGTATTTTTCAGTTTTGGCTGTAGAAGTATCCTAAGAGAATTTTTTATTGGTAGCTCGAACCCTGAGCTATAAACCCCTTTAAAAATCTTACCGGGTATCCCTTCAGAAAATTCCGTAACTAAAAACTTTGAGAAGCCCTATTACTAGAGTAATAAAGAGCAGCTTTTGATATTTAAGATATTCTAAAAAAGGTGCTATCCAAAACCACTAGGAACTCTCTTTTAGGAGCACAAACAAAGAGTGCAGAAAAACAAAAAACACGAATATATATATATAGAAACGAATTTTAGCTTACGCAAAGGGCCTTAGAAATTTCTTTCTATTAGAATTTTTAAGGGAAGCTTCCGTGCTACTGCTTTCAGAGATTTTTAAAAGCCCAAGCCCGGGACTCTAGCATAATATTAAAGAAAAATGACTTGTAGACTTTCATCAGACTCCGAGTCCTGCGTTGTAAAACAACGCCTGTATGTATATAATGTTTAGATTCCTACTGCGACGACATACCAAAGAAACTCAGGTTATGTCGGTAAAGGTTTCTTAAGTCTATTTTTTGTCTAGAATTAAATCTTATTTTGTTAAATCTTCATTAAACACTAAAACTCCCGCCCCAAGGCCTATAACGGATCCCTTCTTTAATTTAAAACAACTTGGTTCAATAAAATTGTTAGGGATAAAGCAAGCTTAAGAGTTATGATAATTTAAAAAGTCTTTAGTTGCTAAAGCGCGAGCAAGGAGTATCTCATCTACAGGTCTACTATAAAAAGAGTCGTTACATTAGATGTGAACTAGGGAATTCTTGAGGAAGCCCTAACTATATAGAGTAGAGATAAGGAAAGTTGTGTGTTGTGTATAATAAAGGGAAAACTCCTACTGCACAAGATAAGGCTAACCCCAAAGTATATTCTTGTCGGTCAAAAGAGTGTCCGCTTAGTTTGTGTAGAAGAGCATTACCAGTTACAAAGGAGTCTCCTTTAGGGTATTTCTTGGATAAAAATATTCTAGTTTTGTAATTAAGAAAATCCCCAGTTACCATCTATATCTAGATTTTCTGAAGCAACTGAGTAAAGGTTTTCCGTGCTTCTTTATAATATCTGTAAACTTTTTCAAACAATAAAAAATTAGTAAAGGGGGTCCCGCTTCTTATATTTACGTTAATCTTAATTAGCATAGCACTTTCCGAGATAAATAAGTAAGAAAGCTTACTGGGGCCACACCTTGCTTAGTATATCTTAGAGTAATACAGCAAGGGGTGTACTCCTAGATAAAAGGGAATCCACTTCATTTTTCCATCCACTCGACAAAGCTCTTAGGGAAATTCAAAGAGTGAGGGCTCAAAAGAACTCTTAAACCCTTTGACAGAGTGTCCGCCACAAGATTTTGTTTTCAGATAAGAATCCTATGTATCAACCCGAAGAAAAAATCCTTTTTCGCTTTCATTAGAGTTCTATCTTTGACTTTTTGCCCTATATAAGCTTTAACTTCAATTCCATTATAGAGTTTCCTTTAAAAAGTGTGAAAAAGGTTTTTCTTTAATAACGTACCCCGTAACTTCGTTACCTTTTATTTGTATTGCCTTATAGTATAAATTTTAGTATTACAGTAGAGTATACCTCTAAAAGGGAGGGCTTTGTCAAGACTAAAGGAATTCCAGCTGCTTGAAGAGAAAAGGCCTATCCCTTAGTATTATTACAGGTAAATCTTATCCGTTTATTAGGAACTTTGGGCTCATGCTGTATAATAAGGAAATCCTACAGCTATCTCATATCTCAAGACTATACCTCCTGTACTTAGCCAACCAGGACTAAAATTGAATTCAAAATCTTCCTCTAAAAGCCTACGCCAGGAATACGCCGGATAATATCTACCTAATATTAAGTATCCTTTAGTTACAGGCATTTAACCTCCTTTATTCCAAAGGATATCCACGTGTCTGGGAAACTCCTCTGACAATTCTATTTATACTACTAAAACTAGGAATCCCCCCTTTTCTTTTTTTAATTGTAGGAATTTTGTTAGGCTAGTCTTAAAAAAAGCATCGGCAGCTACACCTAGATATCCTACACGCGTCTACTATGTATCAAGAATTCTTAATAAAGAAGCCTTCCTTACTTCCTTAAAAATACTTGAGCTTAATTTTGGGAAGTTCTCTGAATTCTTGAAGGATAATACCCTTTCCTAAAAAAGGGGGTCCCTATTGTACAATTCAATTTTAAAGACTCTAAAAAGAGAAATTTTGCTTCCGCAATAGACTTTGAAATATAAAGATTGAGTATACTAAACTTGAGGAGCCCCTTTACAAATCGCCTACGCTTTCTTAATTCCGCAGCTTCATTAAGGAATTTCTTTAACGTTAACTTCACTAAAAAGATAATTTTTTATTTACAGTAAGAGTATGCTGGCGTTGAGAAAGTAGCAGAGTTAAGATCTTGGATTTCTCTCCTCTACCCTTTCTTCATAAAACTTCTTTTTACTAAGCGCGCGAGGTTTACAGGTTCTTTGTTCGTAGCAAACTAGGACCCCTTTTTATAATTATAAGTATGACTTTCTCGGGAGTGTCTATAAGTCTATAAATTCAATTTCAATATACCAGGAGAATCCGTCTAGTAGTCCTTTAACTCACTGATACTTGTGTTTATACTAAAACCGGGTTTCCATCATTAAAGAAAAACTTTACACAAATATACTTGTAAAGAAAATCGTACGCAAGGAAGGCTTTTATAGGGACCTTTTTTCCTTTATAGTGAATCTCGCCTCTTGAATTAAATTACCTGGCCTTGTTATTCTTAGACTTTTCCTATAAAGAGGGAGATATCTAATCTGAAAAGGGTGTTAGCTCCATCCCAAAGCGAGAACTTAAGCATTTGAACCGCACTTTAATCTTGTCTTACACTTTATTTCTTGTAGCTTTTTGGGGTGAAGTCAAGGTCTTTTTCGTATATAATAAAGCCCTATATCTAGTATGAGTTATGAGTCCTACTTACGTAAAAAACCCGGCGCCAAAGAGTCCCCTTTTCATGCGCTATAACAAGCCTATATCAAAGAGGAATGGGCTCTCTATCGCAGCAAAAGAAAAGACTCCGCCGAGGCTACTTGACAAGGAAGAGCGCTTCTTACTAAACACTCTTGAGTCCATATAAATTTTTTCGATATCTGATTCTTCTACTAATAAGAAAATCTAATTTGACTCTTTTTTTAAGCCTTAATTAGCAAGTGGGATAAGAATAGAGTTAACCTTCTCATTTTTATTAAAGAAGAAAAAGATTTAAGAATCTTGTTCAAGTACAAAGTAGAACTAGGGATTTACTTTTTTATTCAAGGTGAGAGATCTAGAATTTAAATTGCCTTATACTTACCATTAAATATAAGCAAACGGAAAACCAGTATACCTAAACTCGCTTAGTAGAGCCTAATTTCGGGAAGTTACTCTGTCAATAGACTTTTTCTGTCAATAGACTTTTTTTGTCCTACGGCTGCTCCTTAAATATCAAAATTGTACACTCTGTGTATTTTCCCTCTAAACTAATTTCTTTCTGGTATTAACACAGACTACATTTCTCTGGACCCGAGACTTTTATAGCGCAAAATCCATGTTATTGTTTTAAATGCCATAGAATTCCCAGAAGTTCTATTAGGGTTTTAGCTGCAATACCTGCTACTAAGTACTCACAGAGTTGCGCCTATATCTTACCCACAAATTATTAATTTCCGTTTTTATTAGACCCCCTTAACAAGTGACTCGGGAGTCCTTCCTTATTTCCTTATAGAAATAGGATAAAAAAAACAGACAATTTTCATTGCTTGAGGGTTTGAACCTGTAGTGACACTTAAATCAAGGTAGTAGTTTGAGAGATATGCTTATTCTACTTAATTGTGAAAACGGAGAGTTTAGCCTAGCAGTTAAATAAGGGGTTTTAGGTGCGAAGCCCTGTTGGGCATATTCCACTAAATATACAATATAGGAAACAGTATAAAGGACATTTCTTTATATAAAGATAGATCGTTACCAGAAACATAAAAAGTGTTAAGGATTAAGCAATGCGGGATCTCCAAGGGGGTAAGGCACTAAAGCAAAAGGATCTAAAATCTTTTTGCGGAAAACCTTTGACATTGGGAAATACCCCTCGGTGAATTCAGAAGTAGTAAAAGCAATGCGGAAGGGTATAAGAGTCCTGAAGTTTTAAAAAAGCCCCAGAGAAATTTATAAACTTACTAACTTAACCTGGATTTTATTGCACGAGGGGACACCTCTAATTTCAATCATTTAAGCTTTTATAATAAAAGTATGAAAAGTATTTGACTTTAAAAAGTGTTTTGGACCTCTTTAATATCTGTAAACTATAAAGGCCCAGCTCCCTGTTCCAGTATAGCCCCAACGAGGCAAACCTTGATTATTCATTATTGAGCTTTAGTCTCCTTGAAAAACACTTTAATAGAAAGAAATTATTGCAGACTTTTTAATCTGTATTGCAGAAATCTCTGAGATAGGGCTTTTTATTCCCTTACTATGTACCAGAACTTAGGACTCCGACAACAATACTTACGAGTCCCTTGTAAGAATCAAAAAACGAGTAACCCAGGTTTAGATTTTCTTAGGAGCTCTACATTAGATCTTTACTTATCAAAGAGCTATCTCGCCTTAAGGGAGCTTCCTGAGATTTTCTGTGTTACTAGTGTTGAGATACTTTAGTTGAATATAAAAAGAACTTCCATAAATAAAAATAGGAAGAAGATATAGTAAGCAAAGTCAAACTTAAATAAACCAGAACAAATATCAAATATAAGGAAACTCCTAAAATATCTAGCATCTGAAATTGCTAAAAAGCCTTCTCTCTTACTTAAATTCTTTTTGTTTCATTTCGAAATACAATGTTCCCTTCTACTACTCATACTCAAGGAGCTGCCGGGATTATATACCCTAGACCCATTTACCCTAGCGGGAGGATAAAATTCAGATCTTAAAGTGGAATTTCGTATAGATTATAGAAAGTATAAACTTTAAGGGGGTTTCGCTTCGAAGTACTGCAAGCAGCTACTCCTAAAATGAATACTGATAATCAAAGGAGCTCCAAATGTCTATGCAAGCTTCTATAAAGAATCTAGGATTTGGATACAAAACTGCTATTTCTATTTCTGCCCTGAAGTAAAAAGGCCCGCCGAATAAATGTGTATAGGTTCGTTGCTTAAGATATATAATAGAGTACCTCTTAAAGTCTTCCTAGCTTTTTTGTATACAAGTTTACAGGTATTTCGAATATTATGCTGTGGGATACCCCCTTAGGAAAAGCCGACTAATAAAAACAACTTTAAGATATCTCATAGTTAATCCATATTCATGTAATGTAATTAGAGTAGCTTTGAAAAAAGATCTTGATCAATGGAACTGAAATCCCATCATTTGTAAAATTTGAAAACGGTAAAACTTTTGGTCGAGCAGCTTCTTACTTTCAGTTGAAGCTCGGTTAAAACCAAGTTACACTTTAGAACAGAAGACGCAGGTTCAAAGTAACCTTAATAAGACTCTTAAAAATTAACTAGGATATAAAAGTCCCGTATCTAAAGCGTGGGTACCTAGTAGCATATCTAGTCCTCAAGCAATAAAGGAATTTCCTATATCTCATGAATTTTTCTAACTTACCCCTGGCAACTCGGGTTAGACTGAAGTCTAAAAAAACTTGTAGATTGAGCTCTAGCAAAAGGATTATAAACTGCAGCACAGGCTAATACTGAGGTTTTAGGGATTAGCTGCTTTAGTTTTATTCGAGCCTCTTTATATATAATAGATTATAATAGAAACCCTTTAATACGAAATAACCAAAAGCAACTCCATTCGCTCTGGAGCCTCTTTAAGAAATACAGGGGACAAAACCCTTCTTTCATATTTATAAGATTCCATACTTGTAGAAAGGCTTATCTTGCTAAGAGAAACGTAAAAGTGCATCCTTTAATTCTATATCAGGGCCCCTTTTTCTACTATAGATTATAACAAATTAAGCCGAAGGGGGTGGATATTAATCCTCTGTGTTATACTTATTTCTTCGACTGTCCTTCAATAAAAAGAATTTCGGAACTCCAGCTGCCCCAGTCCTTTTATTTACTTAGTAATCCTATAAGAGAGGGCTTTATGTATAAGTAGTACTGCTTATTCGAAATCAGATATAGAATTCAATTCTTTTTTAAGTACCTAGAATTAGAATCCCTTCTTACCTTACAAGAAAGGAGTGCACCATCTCTTCCAGGGCTTTCTGTTTGTTTTGGTAATAGAGGAGGGATTAAAAATATATATAAAGCTTGTGTCTCCTTAGTTTACTTTTTGTTTAGTTATACCCCGAAAAAGAGCCTAAAATGAAAATGTATTTCCTTTTTTGCTCTTTTTCGCAGCAACTCTAAATAAGGAGCGGCTTTTTTGTGCTTTCTCATACCCAACAAAGGGTGTATATCCCCGAATTAAACCGTATAGCAAGGAAAACTTGTGACTTCTTAATACTCTATACCAGACCCTGTGCGTAACCCAAAGTAGGGACACCACAGATAATTAAATTAAAATACACAACTCCATACAAAGCTCGAAATATTTAGGAATATCCTAGTAGAAGATTGTGTCTCGACCTCAACTGAAGTAAGTTCTGGCTCCTTATTAGTCATTCAATGCTTGGGAACTGAAAGAGCCCTAAAAACGAAGCTTAATTTGTCATTTTTGTATAAACATGGTTGTGCCTGGACCTTATACCAGCCCCTAAAGGAAGAAAACGTAAATAAAAGTCTCAGTATTATAGTTATCCATAAACCAGAGTTAAAGAAGCTCTACCAGACATTTGCTTTTACGGATAATAATTCATCCAAGCCATAAAGTAGCTTTATCACAGGGCAATTCTAGGGAGAAAGAAATTCTAAAGTAAGTCAGGAAAGCTTAGGACTTCGTTACGTATCTTGAAAGCGAAAAACCCTGGATACGAACACTGAAGTTAAAGCTAATTTTCTTTTAGTCATTAAAGGAAAAGGTACCTGGAAAAGGGAGCCTCCTTTATATTTTAGAATTAAGAAAATACGCATGTAATAGTGCTTCTTTAGGGCACTCTTACCTAAAAAAGAGCTCTACTTGCGCAAATTTCAAAAAGGTACAAAAACTAGGTATCTTTACTTTGGGTTTTTGGGGAATTAAAATTACAAAGTCTTACTATAAACTTCTTTAAAAAATCCCGGATAAACAGACTAAATAGAATTTTTATCCCTTTAACTTAAGAAGAGGCAAATTTAACACCCGGCAAAAGTAGAGTAACTAGGAAAAGGTGTTTTTCCCTCAAATCAAAAAGGGATAACTGTAGATTTAGAAAATAGAAAAGCCTCAAAACAGGATCTTCTAAGTGGTCTCGTTGCAATAAAAGGACTACTATAAACTATAATCTAGGGTCCTTAGCCCCGTCCAGTTTAAGTGTAAAGGATCTCTTATAATATTTGCGTAAGCCCTTTGTAATCAGAAAAAGTTGAGATAAGCGTTTTTATGCTTTGTATAACTTCCATTAGCTAAACACCTTCTTAGTTAAATGCTCCAGGAGAAATGGTGACATATACTTGACTTTAGGTATTCAACAAATCAGAGCTTTTGTTAGAGAACTGCAAGAAAATCCTAACCTTACAAAAAATTCACCCGTATATCAATTACATGCGGGATACTTAAGTCGGTAGACCTAAAAAGAAAGTTAAAATTCCGAAGTCAAATAAGGTTTTAAGGGGATACTTTCAAGACTGGGTGTTCTTAGCTCTCAGGTTTCTTTAGATTTAGGTAGTTTTTAAATAAACAGGGAAGCACTGCATCTTCGTCATGCATTATAAGTTACTTAACTAGACAGGAATTACCAGGAATAAACCTATCAATACAGGTAAAGAAGAGAAACGCTTACCGCTATCAAGAGCAAGCAGGGATGTAGAAAACAGGAAGAAGCAGTAGATGGTTGCCCCTAATGGATAGGCTTGCGCCCTGTTTATTTAGGTTACCCTTAAGGACTTTCATATAGAATTAGCAAAAAACTTAGGATTGTGATTATATACCTAAACTGTCCTGCCCGAAAATAGTAAAGGACTTAGCGTTATATTGCAGAGAGAGACCACCTCTATTTTCCTGTTAAATTAGACTGGTCTTAACTTCAAAGGAAGCAAAACTAGACTTGCAAGCATTCTGATTTCCTGGATTTCTACCTCCTTTCCTTATATGAATGACAAAAAGAAAGCTTACCTAAGTACAAGTGTTAAAAACTCACGAGATTCCTTGCTTTATTACTGGATTTTAGGGACTTCTAGAAAAGGTTATTTTAGGTGGGCTCCTGAGAGAATACGCGTTAGTCGATCAAGAAAAGGGCCCTCCGCCGTTATAGAATCTTGTAGGGTAAATGATGTATCTATTAGCCTAGGTAGCTGTCTTATTCTTCTTATAGGTATGGCTGTGTGTCTTTGTTTTACTATGGCTTATACTTATTATAGTTTGTTTTTTTATAGTCTTAGTAGGAGAGTTTTAATTCGTCTCTTTGTTCAGTATTTTATATAAAGTCAATTTAAGAGTGATATTTCGATAGATTAAGGGTCTAGTACAGAGTAACAACTAGACGAGCTATCACTTAAGCTCCAGGAAAAGCTTCTAAAAGCAAATAAAGGGTGGGAAAGCTTAGTAAACCCTAACGATTAAGATTTCAATTTATAGAGAAAATAGCTCGAAAAAGGCTACTTTCATACTCCTGTTCTAGTTACAGCAGGGCAAGTCAGATGAAGTAATTAGATAAAGAAACAGGAATGCCTAAAAGCCCGGAAAGTGAACTCAGAGCGAACTCCATTTCTAATTTATAAGACCTTTTTTAAGAAATGGTTGAAACCTTATCTCGTCCTGATAGTAATGCCTTAGAAATTTAGTTAAGAAAGATTTTTATATCCTGAAAAACGAAAAGGCTATTCCTAGAGCACTCTATAAGACTCTCTTTATATAAATTTTTATAAAAGGTACCAGAACGCTCTTAATGTGATTGTGCTAATTCCCAAGTTCTTCTGAAGCTAGCAAAAGGATTAGTAGTTGTTATACTGTAAAAGGGGTACTCGTAACCCCGGCGCAGGCTAGGGAATAATTTAAATATATCCTTAGGTGGATTAAATTAATAAGATAGTACCTTGTCCTATATGAATTTCGTAGCACTCCACTGAAATTTCATTTAGGTAGGAGACTTATCTAATAAATTTTGCTTTTATGGGGTATGCTTTTTTTATGTCAAGATCTGGGCAGTTGGAATAACAGAGATTTTCCCTAATATTCTATAATTATAACTAGAAAAGCTTTGACTTTAATACTTTAATGTTGTCTTGACTTTTGTCAGTTCCCAAATATAGGGCATCCTATCATAGTTTATGAAGACCCGACATATGGTGGTTGGTAAAACAAAGGTTAAGTGTACATTACACTGAGTCTTTAAATTAGGTTCGATAACAAAAATAGAGTTGTTTTTTATTAAAGATACAAGGATAAAAAGAACGCTATTAAGCCCTCCTCATTTGTATTAGAAACAAGGCTTTTCCTGTGATAATTCAAGTTGCGTATTACTTTGTACTTTTTCAAGCAGTTTACTCGGAGTGGATCCCGCGATTTAATGAGTTATTTTTAACTAAATTTAGAAGATTCTAAGGTTCAGTTTGATTACAGTTTTATGGAGAAATTCCTCTTAAGTTAAAAGGAACCCTTATCTTTGTTTAGTAGGGTTCTAAGGAATTCAGACTCGTAATTTAATTGGGGCAGTTAAACAAAAAGTCAAAAATTCAGTTATAGACTCTTAGTGTCAACTCAGGTAGAATTAATTCTAGTTTTTCTGGTTCCAGATATCCACTTAAACCAAAAATTCTAGGGCTCTAAAAGAAAGTTAAAAATATTACAAAGGCGGGTAAGTTCAAGAAAAATCCTTAAGTCAATTTCTAATAAGGACTCTACAAGGAATCTTAGTAGAGCCATAGCACATTCTTTTGCACTTGCTTTGGAAAACAAGAAAAGTAATTCATTAACAGGGGGAAAACTGAATTAAGGATACCCTATTTGAACATAGTTAGAGTTATCACCTTCAAAAATGTTGGAAGTTGGAGTTAACTTTTCTAGAAGGGAACCTTGTCTAAAGAAATTTAGGGGATAAATGTCAAACGCTTTACAAAGCCTTAGGGGCTTCCTCACTTACAAAATGTTGTGTTTTTTTAGGGGTTGTTTAATGAAGAGTTATAAAGTCATCGCAAATTAAATAGAAACCCTACTTATACTACTCCTGGGTTTACAAACGCCCGCCTTGATTGAGGATTAACGCACTAGACATTAAGTTTTCGGTGTATAACAAGAAAGACTCTGATGCAGCTATACTAGATCCACTCTATTTTGGTTTTGGTACCTTTAAGACTCAAACTATCTCAAGCCACTTCCAAGAAGATATTTTGGCAGGCACTTTGCTCAGCAAAAACGCGCTTGTAAAAAAGCACTAGGACGCTCCTTGTAGGAAAGCTTTAATATGAGAAAAAAGTATCTTACTCAGCTCGCTTAAGTATACTAGAACCCTAAAAATAACGGGTAAGACTTTCTTACAGTACGTGAAAACTCAAGCACAAAATCACTTATACAAAGAGCTCCTTAAACAAGACTAGAATCATTTTTATAAGATTTTTTCAGAACCCCCTGTAAAGGCAGTCAAATTCAATATGTCTGAATCGTTTTTATTTTAAGTTCTAACTTCAATGAGAGTGACACCTTATTCATTAGGCACACTGCTACCCTTAAAAATTTGTTTTTACATTTGATGGAAGTTGGGAAGAGTTTCAAGCAATTAGAGAACTGGGGAGAACTTCTTTTGAATAAAATAGGAAAACTCCGTAGCAAGGGCCCCTAAAGTTCTAGATAATAAGGAGCAAGCTAAAAAAATTCTATAGGTCTATAGGAGCTTGCGATAGCCTATAGATAAAAGATTCTCCAATAACTAGAGCCTAAAATAGCGACTGTCTTCCTTAAAGGAAGCCCCCTTTTAAACGTTCTAACTAGAAAGTTTTTAATATTAAGCAGAAACCCTTAAAACTAAAAAGTTGCTTTTTTCTAATTTCTAACCCAAGCCCAAACCATCCCTGATAGTGATAAAGAGTAAGAACTCTTAAGGGAAATTCAAGGAAGCTAAATAAGTTAGAGCTGTTTAGCCGGCTACGTTTAATCAAGTTTGCATTCAGTAAATCAGGGGTCCGTTTGAAGGGAAAGTCTTCGGTTCAAGGTCCCAAAATTCAATTCTAGTAGAAGAAATAGATAACAAGATCCTAATTATTACGAGGTAATAATTCCTCTCTTTAGTAGTAACAACAAATAGAATAAGAGTCCCTTACTTACTAAGACAAGTATAGCCCATAAGAAGAGTAAGAGTACTGCAGCAAAAACTAAGACTAAAGCTATAAAGTGTATTGCCTAAGAGAGGTCTAGCTATGCGGGGAAGTGTAGGTCTGACTAATAAAGTAGCTAAAAACTGGGGGAGAAGTATAGTGAGGAAGTATAAAAACAAGGAATTTGAAATTCTTCGATATAAAGGGGTTTCTATTAATCCGGGATTACGAGAGTATGAAGTTCTATAAGTGTTCCCTTTTTACATTCCTTGGGTTTATAAAATTCTACCGGGCTTTCCTTAGCTTAGAAAGTGTAAAGGAGAGATCTAGTTTTTGTTCAGTTTCGAGGCTGCTTCATCTCATAGAGTATCTTTCGGAACAGCTTATTCGTTAAAAAGCATCCAGTCTTAGCTTCTCCGATAAGCCTATCCGGTAATTACTCGATTCTAACAAATTTATAAGTGGGATACCCCTGGTTAGGGCTTTTGGAATAATCTTTCCTGATAATAGATAATAGACAAGGGTCTACTGTTGAGAGCGCGTCCTAGCATCTCAATTTTTCTTAATTTTAGGATTCCTCTATTTAAGCTCACTCGACTGTGTAAAATAAGTTTTGATCCGCGGACTAAACCCAAAGGTGACTTAAACTATATAGGTTTTTCCTGGGGTTCTCTATTGTTACAAATAAGAGTTTTTTACTAACAAAGGATAAGATGAAGCATTACTTATTTCAGAAGAGTAACGCGAGAGCTCTAAGGGGACCAAAACTTTACTTGTTATAAAGATCCTAAACATAGAGGGCTTTATTACCAATTTCCACTCGCAAGACAGTATTATACTAGCATGTTAACCTATTAATTAACGGTTTCCTCGTAGTGTATAGGATCCCGGTTTACGGGGTACAGCGTATATAATGGAACTCTAAATCGGGTATTTCTCATCTCAAGTGTACAGTAACTCTTAAACAGGAGGTTTTTCTTACGTATACGTATCTGTTTTAATTAAGTATCTTTCATTATCCAGAAATGGACCTAAACGGGCTCTCCTGATATGCGATAGAAGTTATAACCCTAAGAACTGCTTACATTCTTGCTTGTACTTGATTTTAATTCCTATTTACTATTGAGGGATACTCCTTACGCCCCTTCCCTGCCTTGAAAAATAGTGTATAAGAGTCTTTCAAAATTTTTTTAAATAACTTTAATAGAAACTGTTCGAAATTACTATGAAGTTAGAGCTTTCTCTTGCTTGTGGGGGTTATAAAAATTCTTTGACATTAAAATATAGAGGAAATCCTATAAGCAGGAATGTCTCAGGAAGAACCGAAAGTGAACAAAAAGGATTAAGTATTCTTTGACTTTCTTAAGAGCTCCGCAAAAAGGATACAGGGGCGTGTTAACTTTTTAAAACAGGATATTAAAGCTAAATTTCTTAATTCACAAGTATGCATATAAATTTTTTTAGCCTACCTTTTCTTTTTCAATTATATAGCTATAACTGAAATTCTTTCTATTTTTTATAGGATCCGCAAAATTTTATAAGTGTCCCTTTTTCATTATTTAAGGGTTTATAATAGTAATGGTTGTAGATAACTTGTTCGTCAATACCGTAGGTTTATCCTATTTACAAACCTTCGGCTTTAAAGAAGAAGACTTTTATCTATTTCAAAGCTTAGGAGTACCCACCTAAAAGTAGAACTCTAGAATGCTCTATAGCCCGATTTAATTAGAAGACCCACAACTTTCGATAAAAGAAAGAAATTTTATAAAGATTGACCCTTCTTATTCACTTTTTAATTATAACTAGGTAACTTAACCTTTAATAAAAGGGCTTTTCTATCTCAGCCAAGACTAAACTCCTTAAGTTCTATTTTTTTCTATACTAGTCTTTATGGGAAACAAATTCCTTTAACTATGTTCCTACAAGCTTCTAATATTAATAAAAAAAGAAAGAAACTATACTTTCACTACTTTCTAGTTAATATTAATAAACTAATCTATTCTATAACTGACAAAGAAAAGGCTCTCAACTCCCTGTAAAGACCCCTTAAAAGACTAGAAAACTAAGAAAACTTGGAAGGGGGCAGGTTCTAGTCCTAAAAACCTTTCCTCTTGGCTATACCTCTAGCTAGAATTTTTTTCTGTATCTTATTAGGAGCTATACTCTTCTTCGGCAGTCTTCCTGACTTACTTACTCAAAAGCCGAAAACCAACTTTCTATAGTGGACCCCTTTCTTCAACTCTTTAAACAAAAAGCCTATCAAGTACAAGTAGCTGTATGCTATATTCTATTCTTATTATATGAGTAATTAGACAGTAATATAGAGTTTCTTTAAGTATAGTTGTTCTGATTGTATTGTATTATATGTATTACTTGTTAAGCTCCTCTGGGTCTCTGTCTTTATCGGTAGTATAAGGCCTTGGATATATAGGATAGTGTCTTTGTTACCGACTGGAGCGAGGTAATGTAATTAATGCACAAGAGTTTCTTAATAGTACAGTCTTTCCCATCTACTGACTTTACTTGTTTCTTATTTCTATTGACCTACTTAACTTGTTTGAACTTGCTTTTCTTTAGAGCTATACCTTGTTTCTTTTTAGGTCTGTATCATAGCGATTTATATAAAAATAATAAGACCTTGTTGCTTAGGAGTAGAAGCCTTTTTTATTACTCTTGTTAGGAGCTAAACCAGTACTCTTTGTAAGGGAAGCCTTTTGCCTGTAGCTAATGTCTTACTCTTGCCTAGACTTATTCTTGTAGCTAAGCTATTGTATTATTGTTATTCTATATTGTATTAGTAGATTTTTTTATATAGACAGTAATAGAAGTAAGAATCTTTCTTTTTGTAGTAAGATAAAGATTTTACCTGACCAGTATCCCCTATTTCTACTGGGTTCTCTTTAGAGCATAAGCAACTCCAAAATTTTATAGTAAATTTAACGCAAAATAGGTAAACGGGGAACCTACGAGGTACATAAACTGCAGATAAATAAGATTTTAGATATAAACTTTAGGCTTGTTTTAACTACGTTACCTTTTTCTTAGCTTTACTGTAGGAAGTTTTTGATTAAGGAGGTTAGCTTTAGAGTGCCCGGGTAAATTGAAAAGGCTGGGAAAAGGTTTTGGCTTGTGTTCCTTGTTCCGGGGTTTTCCAATCTCTAGAGTAAAGTAATAGGGGAGTTCTAAGGAAATTTATTAGATTCGTAGCAATTTACCGAACCCATAATTCATTATTAATGGATTTTACTTGAAATAGAGTAACCTCTTTTTATATTATAGAGAGCTCTTTCACTAAGCTTAGGGATATTCACAGGGAAAGATTACCTTGTCAATGACAACCCTCGTTTTTCGTTCTAATTTTACATACGTACTATCAGGAAAAACTTAAGCTTTCTCTAGCTGCTTATCCTAAGGAAACCTTATTAACTTCGTTACCTTGATATAACAAAATAGGGGCAACCGAAAATACGGATTTTTCTGATAAGATACTTTACCGGAGTCTAAAAAGAATAACGATATCCCTATCTCCCATGACTGATAAGGAAAACTTTGATTTTTATCATGCCTTACAATCCTATTTGTACCCTACAACACAAGCTATCATTTTACGTAATATAAACCGCCTGACTTTATTATAAAGGAAACCGAATAAAAATAAGATTGTGACCCAGCTAAAGCGTAAACCCAATTTAAAGCTTAGGAGTTACTCTTTTAGTGGATTTTCCAGAGTACTTTGTTATAAGCGAAGCAACCTCTCAAGAGTTGTAGGGTTCTATTTATTTATGATGTATTCCTCCTGTTCTATGCTCTTATCGCTATGGAGGGTAGGACCCTATAAGTAGAATGTAATAGTCCTTATTACCGACCGGCACGCAGTAAAGGAGTTTAAGGTAATATAGTTGTTAGAATCTCTATCCATACACTATAACCCCATAGATTTACTTGGTCTTCTTGACCTAGACCTTGTTGTTTAACTGGCCTAGACTTCGTTCTTGACCTACCCGGTTTCTTAATTGACTTTGGTTTACTTACTTGACCTATCCGACTTAACAGGCTTTGTTGACTTAGTTGGCTTACCTAACCCCTTCTTGTTAGGTTGCTAGGATTGTAGCTATACCTAAACTCTTTGATCCTTTCCCTCTCTAAAAATAAGCAACTCAGGAAATATATAATTAAACTGGTGAGAAAATTCTAGAGAGTAACCTTGGCATTGTTTGGTTTAATCCGTATTCCCCAATTCCCTAGCTTTTAATTAATGGTTTACGGGAAAGTCTTTAGTTGAATGCAAGTCATTGCAAAGGACCCTGCTTCTTGGTTCTAATTCAAAGCAGGTAGGAGCGCCCTGAAGTTCTTCTTTTCCCCGGTCTAGTGAAGGGAAAAGGATCTTTTTAAGCAGGCATAAAAGTACGAAATGTAAAAACTTACTGGATAGGCTGGCTTGTGTTTTATGGCATTTAAAAGGTCTTACAACCCGGGTTTGATATTCTTGTAATAATCTAGGTTTGTGTTGTACTTAGCGATTTCTTTTTATTTGAAATTTGCTCCACTAGACTTTTAAGAGTGTATATGCCCTTGAGGCTTTTGTACTAAGAGAATGATAATGAAAGAAACTGCCTGTTAAGACTGCAAAAAGCTCTTTTCTAGTAAGCACTGCTTCTAATTTTAAAGAGGTGCCTATTTTAACCCCGTTGTTAATATACAAACTCATCCCTAAATATAGTTAAAGGAGCTGAGCTTATAAGTGTTTCTTGGAAGGTGCCTCGTAATTGGTAAAGACAAAAAGCTTTCCTATTGTTATGTTAATTTTCAAGTCCTAATTTGCAGTACTGCTAAAACCCGCTTAGAGCTAATGCCTATTTTTCTTTATAGTTAGAGATACATCAGATTTATGATCTCAAATCAAAAGTTTATTTTCTTGTTGTATATAAACTTACACTATAAGGCAAAGCAAATGCCTGAAAAAAAAATTCTATAAGAGACGGAAGCCCTTTTCCTATCTTTATAACTTATAAGGTACGCGGATCCTCTGGCTTTACTTTAGAAACCGAGTCGTAGGGAGCTTATAATAATTATAAATAGTAAAAACCTCCTCTAGGAATCCCTTATAACTTATAATACAAAAGGCTTTTAAATCGGGAAACACTGACTAGACTCCCTTGAGTGGATACCCAGCACCCCTTACTTATTCCTTTTCTAGCTTTCTCTAGTAAAAAAAGACTTTAGGGCATTCAGTTACTAGTTACTGTGAAGTATTAGTCCTTTAGGTTTTAGGCAGGAAAACACGGAGCCTAAGTGTATTAAAATCGAATAGGATGGGCTTTTTCAGGGTGTATAGCTCCGTTGGTTAAGCACGGTTCTACTAGGAACATATAACAAATCCTTTTACTCCAGTAGAAAAGAGCAAGATTTAAGTAAAGGAACGCGAAGTTCATAGAGGAAAGCGCTCTTGTATCTTACTAATTCTAAAATATTAGAGGCTTTCTACGATTAAATTAAATCCTAAGGTATCCAGCATGCTTGGGACTTTTTTGATAAGTGTATATAGAATTCTTTATAAGTTTTAAGGGATAAGGGTGTTTTGTAAAAAATTTCTTATCTGTACTTATTAATCCGTTAGCTTTTACAACCCAAAGTTTTACTCATTTGGTGGACCAAAAAGGATTTAGTTCGTATTTACTTGACGTGAACCCTATATTTTTTCCAATAGCTAACGTAGTTTTTATTTAAAGATTTTCAAAGCATTTACGGGATGCGGCCAAGGTAATTTGTTCTTTAGGAGGATCTAATAGACAATAGAAAAGCATACTCAAAGCCCCACAGAGGGGAATAAATGGTATATCAAAGCAATTCAGAGACGCTGGGCGGGGTTATAAACGTGTCGTTCTACCCAAATAAGTTTGCTTTCGTTTGTATATTCCGAATTCGTATCTGCACAATGTTGCCGAACCAAAACAAATCTTTCTCATTCTCAAAGGTCAACGTATATATTGATATGTTAGGTATCAGCAGTTTCCTAAGATTCCTTTTATGCAGTTCGTACCTCAGGCATCCATCGAGAGCCTCTAAGATCCCCGGGCGCTTTTCTTCAAGTCAGTAATGGGAACAGTCGTATTTAAATTAACGTTGTAAAAAAAAATTTTTGATCTTTCACGGCATGCTTGTAGATCGCGTTATTATACACTTAAGAAATTCCTGGTACAACCTCTCATCTCAGTTTACCAAGAAGGTTTTGTTATTAGCTCTTTCCCGACGGGAGTCCCTGTCTCCTCCAAGGAATCCTCGCAACATAGGATTTACCCTGTTTATTGCTCAAATTTTATTAAATTAAGAAAGATTTGAATCTGATTTATTAGGATTTAAACTCGGGTTACGTAGATTTTCTATATCTTAATCTAGGAGTGGTTAATGCAAACGAAAGCTTTTATTACTGAGTATAAGAAGTTTTTAATTACACCTAGCGGGCGCCTTGTCAACTATAAAATTGGAGCTAGTATAAGTTCTTTTTATCCCAGTAAGAACAAAACCTAACTATAAAAAGTTTTGAATTGGAAAAAGACAACTCCAAAGAGGCATATTTTCCTTAAGGTAGCAAAATGAAATATGTTTTATTTTACGGACTCCTCGGTAGATAGAAGTAAAAAAGACCTTGTTAATTAAAATGGATACAAAGTTCTCTGACAAAAAAATCCTTTAAAAAGACCTTATGGGTGCTAAAAAAAAGGTACCCCTTCTTCAATTCTATAAGGATTTCCGTTTAGTAACTTCATTTAAAATGGAGAAGCTTGTCCCTTTTTATCTTTTGTGGATTCTTCCCCTCTTACTGGACTTAGTTACGTGTATATTTTATACTGTGCGTAATAGCTCAAGTATTTCTTTTTGCATATGATAGGGGACCGCCTGCGATGCCGTTAGTACCCTTTACTAAAAACATATATATAGAAGAAAAATTCACCTTAAGCATGTTTCATCAAATTAGGATCGACTGAGTAACACTCTGTTTTAGAGTATGCTTGTAGCGCCTCCCAGATATACTCTATACTGAATTTAGATGCTTGGTCGTCAATCAATTATATTAACTATATTCCTTTAGTTTTTATTTGCAAATACCCCGTATTGATTTTAAAGGCATGAGTCTAATTTTGTAGAGTTAATGAATGATAATTTAATTCTAGCGAGTGAGGTTAACTTAAAGGTTGAAAAACATTGCAGTATAAAGCGCATATAAGCCCATATGTTTACCCAATTAATTATTAGTCAGAACCTAAAAACATAATAATATGTTAATATTAACAAAAGTTTAGCCGAACTTAGTAAAAGTATGCTTTTGGAAAAGAGATACTACGTTACGGTCCTTAGACCTTCTCGCGAAAGCGTCTTGCAAACCTGAACCGGAATCTCTAGAATATTCACTCCAAAATACAAGCTTAAAACTAGAAAATGAAAGTCCTGGTTTTTTAGTATGGATACTCCTCCATTTACATATAGTAGGTCTAGGTCTTACAAACAAAGAGAAGCCTAGAAACTTCACAAATAGTTGTAGGTTCTAAATATGGGACCCCTAAAAAGGACTTGACCCCTGTACAGCACTCGTTTTTAATATTTAAGGTTTTTTGTAAGCCTTTTACAAGTGCTTCAGAAAAATTCGGTTATAAGTCTCATCCCCTATTAGGCTCCTCCAGTTTACCTAAAACCACTCGGCTTAGCAAAAAGATAAAGATTTAGCCTCAAAGTAGTAGAATTCTTTATAACCAAATGCCTTACTTGTCCAGTATCTCTAGTACAAAAAAGGGGTACTACCCTGCGCCATAACATGCTGGTAAATGTATAAATCCCTGGATTCTCTGTTCGTGAATTTTAGATCTGGATCCTGGCCAAAACGGGGTTAACAGCGAATTGTTGATTTTAAGCAAGTAAGATAGTTTCACATGCATCCCTATGATTTTGGTAGCCTTATGAAATAGAGAGAAATTAGGAATTTACAAAGCCCGAATCCAAATGGAGTAAGAAGTTTATCTTAATGACTGCAGGGGTGTATAATTGTATTGTAATCGTGAGTTCCCCTAGGAATCCTTGAGATTCTTTTTTGATAAAATAACCTTTATTCAAAAAAGCTTTTATCTTTAAGAATTAAAGAAAAGTATGTTAGCGACTTGTCAGTAGCATATCTATGTTAACGAGTATACGTAGTATATGTAGCTTATTATTATCCTTATTTTAAACCATGCTCTATTTTATTACAGGACCCGAACCCACAACTCCAGCCTTGACGGGGCTGTGCTCTAACCGATCGAAACTCCAATAAGCTAAAAAGCTGCCATTTCTTTCTATCAAGGGAAACTTATAACCAAACCTCTGAAGGGGGACGTATGTTAAGTCTAAGGCAAAAGAGGATTCTGATGTTTTAGGTAAGAACGGTCTAATGTCAATATATTGTATTGAGGTATAAAGCGAGCTAAGCAGAGTGTAAAATCTTATGAGTAATTCCTAGTTGATTGAACTCACAAGAACAAACAAGTCAAAGAATTTCAAGTCTTCCTTTCCAATAAAAGCGATCCATCGTTATAGGAAAGTGCGTTATTATGATTATGAATGAGGGTTTCCGCGTATCCTTAAAAAGTCCTAAACTATGTCTGATAGACTAATAATAAAGAGGTAACTCGTCTTGCCGAGGTTAAAGCGACATATAAATTAAAAGGTTCAAGTCCCCTTATATTCAGAAATAGACTTGTAATAAAATTCTAATGAGTCTCTCTCCTTAAATCTTGTTTAGGATAAGCACTTTGCCCCAATTAAAGGGTCTTCCGTTTGCTAAAAGGATTCCCATACTGCATTACTATAAAACTAAGGAATTGCGATAATTGTAAATTTATTCATAGAGGTATTACGTACAAGGGTCAAAAAAACTAGACTTTAGTAGATTTACTATACACCGTAATTAAAGAATCAAAAATTTATGACTATATAACAGAGTTTCTTCTATCCCATCTCTGATTTAGTCATAAAAGTACCCAAGAAAACTTGGATCGACTATAATGGGACTTACTTATTGAAAGAAAAAGAATATGAACCCACTTTTCTATTTCGGGCTCTACTTAAAATTAGGTATTCATTTTATGATATAGTACATGTGAAGGTTAGAATCTTATGTAATTTCGCTCTGTTCACGGCGGATCCCAGTTAAAAAAAAGCTATGAAGACTGCTAATAAGGCTACAAGGATACAGAGTAGGAGTATGAAACAAGGTATGCATAAGACTAAGAAGCAAAAGTCAAGAAGAATTAGATGCTGGTTATAAGGTATGACTTTACTCTCTTACTAGTAGCATTAAGCTTCCGTCGGTAAGAGCCTTTACGAAGCCTTTTTTAGGTTCAATCCTCCCGTGTCAGTAACAAGTAAGATAAGAGGGATATCCCTTATATAAACAACAAGACTTTCTGTTATATACAAAACTAATACTATAACTAACTATTCTATAAAAAAGGGGTTAAAAAGTCAAGCTCTTAAGGGCTCATAAGAAGGCTGGCATAGCTATTAAGAGCGGTTTTAGGTATGAAGGTCAAAAAGAAGTATTATGGGATTAGAGAACCCCTTGTATCCAATGTATTACTGTATTCTGCTAAGTCCCGGAAGGTAGGAGGAACTTTGAAAGCTTCTATAACTCGGGGATGCTATCTTTTTTATTATTTAGAGATGCTGTCTATACTTTTTCTTTTGAACTGGGGGCTTTTCTACTTTTATACATATACAAAGGGTTTACTAGTCTTAAGTTCCAATAAAGAATTTCTCTAGAATTATTAATATACTACACTCCTAACTACTAAATTACTTACTCTCCTGTAAAACACCTTAAACTCAGTTCTATTTCTTATTTTTATTATATATTTTTACGAGAATTTTCCTGTTTAGTCAATCTCAATCTCTAAGAGAATTGTCTGAAAGAAGTAAAAAGGACCCACAAGTATAAGCTATCCCCGCTATACTATATTCTTTAAGAACTTCAACATCCAGCTTTTATTATCCTTACTTAAATAAGGATCTCTTTCTTAATGGAAACCCCTTCTTTACCTGTTACAAATTCCTATAACCTAACTTCTACAAATCGGTAATAGGGAAAGGAATTTCGTCCTAAGATTTTATATACTTATCCTTTTCTAAAACCTATAATTCTAGACCCGGTTTTTTCTTAACACCTTTCCTCAGAGCGAGCCTTCTCCTAGTTTTACTAGAAACAAAACACGTACCCCAGTCTTATAATAAGGGATCCCTTCAAAAAGGGAATTGATTGAAAACTCCTTAACAGAAATGTCAAATTGACGACACTACTTTCTTAAGGGCCTGCTTGTTTACTCGACCTTACTACTAAATAGAAACACCTATTTGAGTGCCCTAAAAGAAACTTCCTTGTTTCTTGTTTTAGCCTACCTCTTTGCTACTCTTAACTGACTTTCCTATCTCCCTATAAAACTGATTCACTATACTCTTACTCTAACAATTTCTCTCCAAAGACATGCTCGGGAAAGCACTAACAACTAACAAAAAAGAAGCAACTTTTTCCAAGCTACTATACTAACTAATATAACTTAACTTCTAAGGAACTAGACTCTTATAAACTAGACTACCCTCTATCAAGATCCTCTTAAACCCAGCTTTAGACAAGATTGAGTACTAAACTGGAACTTTACATCTCCGCTGCATCGACAGATCCTTCTTTATCCCGTCTTTTTTTTAAGGTCCAGAGCTAAACAAATAAGCAATTCTTTTCTTTATAAAGATAAAGCTACTGAAACCGAAAAGATGGGAATTCTAAAAGATATTGTACAAGTACTCCCGGGAAAATAATAAACAAAAGGGTTTCTTTCTTAAACAGAGTTTACCCTAAGTTACTTAATCTACAACCGATACTAACAACTTATTATACAAAAAAGTTAAGCACTTTCGAAAAGGAAAGTCCTACAGTATCCACTTAAACCTACCAGCCCCTTATGTGAGAAAAAACTTTATTCTTTCTAACCGATTCCTTAGACTTTACTTTTAGATTCCTTTAGATTCTAAATTGCCTTTAACCAAAGAAAACTAACTTCTAAAAGGTATCCGCCAGTACCAGTAGTCATTATCCTTTTACTTAGTTACACCTTCTAAAACTTGTACGCATTTCTTAAATTTAGTGACATATGGAAGAAAAGACCCAGTATATATTCTAGGGTTCTAGGGAAAACCCTTTTAGTTAAGAGTTCTTGACCAAGCATTTTTTTACAACCGGAAAAGGAGTTGGTGTGCTTATAAGCTTAAGGAGTTACTAACTAAATGAAACGCTATGGAAACTCCCTTTTCTTGCAAGACCCCCTACCTGAGTAATTAAAAAGCGCAATTTAACTTATAGGATCAATCAGCCAAAAGCTCTCCTTTAGCTAGAAGTTATTCTGAATTAAGTAAGTCAGAGATAACTTAGCAAAGTTTTATGATATCCGGGTTTTAAGGACCTTCACAGAAAGAAATATGCACAGTAAAAGACTTGAAGGCCTGTTGGTAAGAGTTGGTTCTTAATAAACTTGTATTATAACAACGAGGCCATAAATGAAATATAGAGGCATTTAAGGGTTCCTTTATCTACATATAGAAATCCCTTTGTTATATACCAAAAATGGAGGAGTATACCTCTTCTTTTAGTCGTAGCTTAGAAGATTCCGGAAGTACTAAAGTAAGATAAATATGTAAGAAAGGTATTCCAGAAAGTGGGTTCCAAGTAAAAGAAGAAAATTTTCATTGCTTGAGGACTTTATTAGTATTTAGATTTAGTAGGGTATTCCGTAATTTGTTACAGTCTAATTTCAATCACAAAAGGAATCGAAATCTCGTATCTTCCTTATCTTCTCATTTTTCAGAATATAGACCTCCTCATTCAAAAACAGATGTATAATTTTATTCTTTACTCCTTCCCTTCTGTTCCCAGCGCTCCCGGTTACAATGAAGGAAAATTACCCAAGAGCTTCCGGGGAGAGTCCTTTTATTGTTCTATTAAAAATTTTATTAAGTAGGATCCCTGTCATATATAATCTACTATCACTTTTAGTTTACTTACTTAAGCACAAGCATCTCCTTAGGGTTAGGGCCTTGTTCTAATACTCAATGAATTTACTAGTCTATTCTTAGACAAAAGCGGCTGTAATTCCTTAATTAAAGCCACTGGGTTTAGAATAGAAGATATCTCGTGTTAAAGATAGACTGCGCTAACACCGGATGACTTTTTTTTTAACCCTCGCTTTGCGCCTGACAAGTATTTTGTTTAAAATCTTTATTTGAAAGTCTCTCTTTCGACGACTTTTATAGAAGTTTTAAGTTACACGTCTGAACCCGTGCTTTGGACTCTCTTGTACACATGAAATTGCTGGCGTACTAAATCCAAATAAGTTGTATCCTAAAGAAAGAGAGTTCTATACAGCATTAATGCTTCAATGGAGGGACCCCTCCTCGAGATTTTAAGCTGCTTTCTTTCCAACCATAAGGGCTTCCTCCTATTCACAGGCATAGGGTTCTTTTTGAAATATAGTATAGCTAAGGAAATTCTGGGACTGTGGGTATACCTAAAGCTGCTAAAGGATTTTTTTGACTTTTAGGGGCTCCTTACTATTAAGATTTCGGGAGTAGGAATTATCCTCGATTTTATTTTAACTACAACCCTAAGTTTTGAACCTGTGACCTTAGTCACTTTATACCCTTATAAGGGTTTCTCTGCTCATTACTTATTAATCCACAGTAACTTTTAGGTAAAAAGCGCTTCTAACTAGGGAATTTTTTGCTTTTTATCAAGTCAATCCTAGTGTTGAAGAGGAGGATCTCATAAAGCTAATTCCGTAAAATAAACGGGTCAACTTGTAAGCAAAATACGTAAGACTTAAAGTTTGTAATGAAATAATAAAAAGGGGCTGCCCACTAAGCGACTCTGGGTTATTTTTGAATAGAGGCCAAGAGTACTTTTTAAATTTAAGCTACGAGTTTTATTAAGACTTTGAAAAGAGCGCTTTAGACTAACAATAAAACCGGTCTTAAGGAGGGCGGGGTTTACCTTTAAATATTAATAATATTTAACTAGAGTTAAATCCTTTCATTAACTCGAGGTTTTTGCCAGCTGTATTAAAAGCAAAATGAAGTAGAAGTCTATTTATTTTCTTTTCTGGAGCTTGGGCTTTTCAATTACAATTATATAGGACAGAGTTTATAAGGCACTCCTTTATTAAGTATATTTTCTCAGATTATTGCTTCTACATATAAAGCCCAAATTGCGTCAAGGACTATCATATAGCTAAGTTTAACACTTACTTAACTTATTTAAATTTTTCCATCTAGTTATTAAGCAAAATCTGATATCCCTGTATAGAAGAGAGGGGATCCCTCCTATATATTTTACCCTTTTCCTTAATTGCAAATTCCTTTAACCCAGAAACTTAGTAGCTAAATAAAGAGTACATGCATAAGTGCTTTTGACTTACTAAAAAGGAGTTTAGAACCCTTTCTTTTATACAATATCCAAGATTCGAAACCCCTAGCTCTCTTTTGCTTGTTAGCTAGAACTGTCTTTTTTTTCTAATGTAAGATATCGCTTAATTTACTTATTCGTTTACTAAGAGTCTTTGTTTTGCTGTAGCGAACAGAGACTAGAATTACCTATGGTTTACTGTTTTAGGGACTTTGTGGAATCTCTTAATTTTTTGAAATTCCTATGACTTTTTTGTTTTTGTTATTTAATTAAACAGGCTATACTAGAGAGTATACTATAACATCCTTTCAAGAATTTGAGATACTGATGAAAAAGAAATATTATGCGACTTTAACCTGTGCTATTCCTGTAATTAGTTATACGTTTCACCTATTTTCTGGTTTTATGAAATTTGCGTCTCCAAGACTCTACCGAGGATCTATATAGGTATTAGAATCGGGTCCAAATAATGTAAGGCAGGAACTCCGTAGCAAATTAAAAGGTAAACCCCCTAAATAAAGCAGGTTACGAGTAGTGTATAAAACTTCTTTTTGTGAAATGCTGATTCAAATTACGAGGGGCCTACTGAGCAGATTTTGTTAAATACTAAGTCTATACGGATAACGTGCCTTGTGAAATGAAAAACCCCTCAATTTTGAATCCTGTACCTGCCTTCTTGTTGTATTTGTATTGTGTTTAAAGAACGCTCCGCCTATTTATTTATAAGAGAATTCTAGATATACGACTCTAAGGGAAAACTATATCCAGTCTAAAAAAAAGCTTAGCATAAAGGAGTTTCTGTCCTGTCATTATTAGGAGTTTTTATTGCATCAAAATTGAAAGAAAGGATCTACTATTAAAGGAGGGATCTAAATCTTGGATCCATCAAAAGCACAAGCTGCAGTTGTTAGTATCCTAAAGTCAAGGACTTCCTAAGCGAAAAGCCTGGAGCATCGCTTAATTGTAATGTAAAAAAGCCCCAGAGGGGCTCCTATAGATCAAGTTACACACTCTAAAATGATATTTAACTCTGCCCCAATTCCGGACAGAAATAAAAAAAGAAACCTATAAATAGCTTTAGCTTATACTTCCGTAGACAAAGCCCCGGAACTTACATAAAAGGAGCTTCGCTAAATTGACTTTGTAGAGTTCTATTCAGGCCGGCTACGAGCCCTTTCTTTTTTATTTCCTAATTTATAGTTTACTTTCACGAGTGGGTAGAGTACAGCAGGTATTCCTTTCTCAAAGTACAGGGCCTGGAGTATTATGTTAAAAACGAAAACTTTCTTAATTCTAAAATTAAGAAATTCCCTTCATAAATTATGCAAACCAAACACAGGATATACTCATTCCAAAAAAGTATTTGACTTTACTTAAAAACTCTCTAAATTATACGGATAAAAATACCTAGGAGAATCCCGCAAATAAGGAACCTTTAGGAATAATCAAAGAGCGCGCTCACATAGTGCCTATAATCACATGAAAGTTTGCTAACAAATCTAATGAGGCCTCTTAAAATAGGTATAGCCGGGACGCCGGGGAACGTGTTCTTCAAAATAAGGCTGCTCGCTTTGCTTCGGGTTTTTATCTTCTAAAAAGGCTCGACATATGTAAGAAATGCTGCTAGGAGACTCATTAGAAAATAGAATTCTTTATTATTCATTCGTTTAGTAACTATTAAATCTAATTTTCTTTTTAAGAACAAGCCCTGCTTTAATTTAGCAAGACTTAGCTTTTGAGTCCTAATTTTATATGGTATATTCTTTTAGGGGGTTCCTATACACTCTCCGGTTCTCTGGCCTTTTTGTATACTAACGAAAAAAATCACTCCATACTGATAAGGTTAAAAAATGAAATATAAGGGCAAGTCCAGGCGAATTTCAGAAACCGCGATACAAATTCTATTAATAAGAACTACTGGGGTACTACTTTTAGCTAGATTTTGCACTTAAAGGTATTACTACAGAATAGGGTAAGACCTTTTATTCTTTGCTTACCTGACTGGAGACTAGGGGGCTGTACCGAAGCTTGCTTAATTGTTATTTTTCATTTATATCGTACTTAAGGGGAATTTCCTAGGCGTTCTCCTTTATTATTTAGTATAAATACTTATTAACAAAGCTTTTAGCTTTTACATAAGAAAGAACAAAAAATTGAACTTAGAACCGAGTAGGATTCATTACAAATACAAGGCAATCGTAAGGGACTAAAAGTAAAATACCGGAGTTTAGTTAATACGACGTTTTAATGAACTTGAATATCCGTACTTGTTTACGGAGACTCCTAATAAAGAAAGGTTAACTCTAAAAAGCCAGACTGTACAAAAAAGTGTAGCTAAGGAAAGATATTTATATATAACTAAAAGACTAATGTACTTAGATTTCGATACAATGGGGTACGTAGAATGGGGTTGAGGCTGTACTGGTGAGATTTTTATCCTCTAGTAAATCCTGGAGAATGGAATCCTTTAAACATTAATAGTTAAAAAGGTATTAAAGCAAAAGGTTGCCGGGGCTTAAAAAAACTTCTACTTCTCATTCTATTTTATAGTGTTGTTATATCAAGTATAACACTAAATAAAAAGGAGTTAAGGAACCACTCAACGGGTATGTGAACGACAAGAATCTCTGTATTAGGATACTGCATAACCGAGATATCTTGCTTAATACAAGGGATACCTTTTACTTATTCCCAAAATAAAAGGACACTTATAGTGATAAAAGGGCTTCCCGAATCTCGATCGTTGTAAGTTACTTTTTAGATATACCTTTGAAAAGAGGAGCATACTTAACCCTAATGATAATAAGTTTAAAATTGAAAATAAGGGGCTCCCTTTAATAACCTTGTAGTTTTAACCCTCAGGATATACCATACCCCTTTAGCGGGGAATTTCTTTTAACCAGTCCTAGAATACCCGATTTCTAAAATAACCCGTAAATTGGTACCAAGTACAAGTTACAAGACAAGGAACAAAAAGAGGCCTTACTAAGGAAAGTTTCTAAAACAAAGGTTGCAGATGTGAAGGATCTTAAGCTAAAAGAAAGATATTCTCGTGTTTTTCACTAGGTTACTTTTTAGAAGCACTTTAGTTGAAGCAGTAAAACACAGTAGAGGTAGAGAGAGAGGCACCTAGACGTTTATTCATCAGTAATTCATCAAAAAGAAAGTCGAGAGCGTTCCACCACGGGGGCTCTCCTAAAGAGCTGCGTCAACCCCACATAGAATAAGAAAAAAGAAATAGATACAAGGACTTAGTGCATTTATCATTTAAATAGGAGTCTCCCTAAAAATTGAAGTTAGCAAAGATTTGCCCTTGTTGTTAGTTCAAGTCTTCAACAAGTTTCTTAAGTTTGAGTGGTGAATTAAACTAAGCAGGACCTAAAGAGAGTTCATATACAATTACAATGCTAAAACCTATTTACAGCTCAATAAATTTTGGTAAAATGTAATAAAACTGAGTTTTTATCTGAGCTAATTTGTAAGAGTTACCCACCAGGTTTTGACAATTCTATATCTTGATGGTCTAATCGAAAAATGACAACCCCCCGCCCCAAATTTCTTAAGGGTGCCCTTGCTCTTTCTTCCCTTTTCATAACTAAAGAATAGACCTTTACTAAGACAAAATGACTCTTACTTACGTAAATAAGAAAGTCCGGCTTATCCGCTTCTAAGTGTCACCGCCTTATACTAATATATTCTACCTCTTAAATGTCAAATTGCCTAAACAGTATAACTAAGAGATCCAAAAATCAAAGATTCGTGTCGATAAAAATTTCTTCCTTTTAGCAAGTACAATATTGACCGAACTCTTTATGTTAAAAATTCTCCGTTAAGTTTCTTTTTTTATACCTTTTGATTGAAGAACCCAATTGATTGAAGAACCCAAATTTCATTATTTAAAGTAAAATACTACGAGGCGCTTTAGTCTAATAAAAAAATCTAATTTTTTATAAAGGTTTCCAGTAACTTAAAGTTTATTCTGTATACAGCAACCAAGCTGCCAGAATGTTATTCTACTTAGACATTTGAGCTGTTCCGTAAGATCAGCCCGAGTTGCTTCCCCGAAACACTTTTCATTTCATTTTTGCTAATAAATAGTGTGCTTATCCTCTATTTATTGAATAAAACGCAAGTTACTCTCGAATTTACAGGAATACCTAATCCTAAGGCTACTCGTCCGAAGTGAAGGAATCAAAAAAATGTATATAAGCTTGTGTAAACTGAGTCGATTTGAACCCTAGAATTTCCCGTGGATAAGCCGTTGCTCTAAAAAGTCTATGGCAGAGCAGAACGGTACCCTTCAATCTCTTTTCCCGAACTTGCGAAGTAATCTTTAAGGATATACTTTAGTGTGTGTGTAGGTTTTTATTCTAATGCCAAGAATAAGGAATTTTCGCTTATTAAATACTCTTACAGGCAATGCAATTTTCAAAGAACCCTTTTTCATTTTGTTACAATCTAATGAACTTCAAAAGTCAAAAATAAGACTCTAAATTTCGAGTTCTTTTGTTTTGTGTTTATTAATTATTACCCTAATACCTGCTTTCAGAGTTTTGCAAAAGACCTTAGCCTGTAAGGTTAAAATCAACTCTATCCGGGCTAACCCAGAAGCTAAATTCCTTGAAAGCTCTGCCTATACTAGACGAAAAGTCTTGTAAAGGAGTTGTAAAGTGTACAACAAGAATCTACTTACTTAAAGCCTGTAGGAAGCTCGGTTCTAGTTTGATGTTCAGAAGATTCTTAATGAAGAAAAAAGGTTAAGAAGTTTGGGAAAGCTAAAGCAAGAAATTTCCCGTTTAATGGTAAAGCGAATCCCACCCTCTCCACATGTGCAAGGGTTCGGCGGGAATTGGTCTAAAAACGTTTATTATACTGAGCCAAAGGAGGTCTTCCTTAATTACTACTAGACAATACTAAAAAAACTCCCGGAGTACGAAACTTTAAAAAGTCTAACACTAAATAAGTAATCGAATAAAGTCGGAATTAAAGGATCCTGCTAAAGTAGGGTTTAAACTACTACATTTCCGAATAATTAGAGTTAAAAGCTAAAGAAAATTCTAAAAAAGTAGCTAACCCTTTTTGCTGGGGAACCTTAAAGGAAAGTTTTATATTAAGCATTAAAGTAAAATAGTAAAGGTGGCATTTGGAAAGTCTGGACAATTTCAATCGAAGAGTCTTTTTTACTCTGCGATACCCTTGACTCAGTTTTCTAGAACCTCTTTCACTTGACTTTATTTACTTTACCGGGTCTGCTTTCCGACGGGGAATCCCCGCTAATTGGAAAATAAGGAGTTTCCTACCTGTTACTGACAGGAAGGGGATTTGGAAGGCAGCGATATATCAAGGAGTATACTTATGGATAGAAAAGCGCCCTACAAATCCTTTTTTCCAAAGAGCAAAGGGTAAACATTAGTTGCATATAAAGTTAAGGGGTTTATAGGATATTCCGGGCTTCTTCTCATACGAGGTAAGTGTCTTCTTTACTAAATAACAATTTTATTGTTATTGGGTATAAAAAGGGTTCCGCTTAATTGCTTAATTAAAGTAAGTGCTTCAGACATTCTTACAAGCAATACAAAAAGCCTCTATAAAGACTAAAAGGAATAATACACAGCCAGTCGAGTTTTAGGGTTTTACTATCTTTGAGTTAAACTAAAAGGTTTAGAATGAGGATTCCGTAAAACAAAAACTCTTTTTTTCCCTCACTAAATCACAAATCCTTTTTCTTAAATTAGATCAGAATTAAATTATGGTAAAGGTTAAAGTGAATCTTTCTTTTCCAGATGCCAAAGTTTAAAGTTCCAAGGCCCCCGCAAATAAAACTAACTGTAAATTAAGAGCAAATGTGCTCTTGCTTCAAAAAGGTATTCCGTATTATAAAATCTTTCTATTGATAAATAATTAAAGGATATTTTTTCTTGTCCATAACTGGGGGAGGTTTCAGATTTTTAAAGACAATGCTCGAGGTAATACGCTATCACTTTTAGTAATAGTAGTTATAAACGAGTTCACACTCTCTAGATCGGTAAGAGTCTCTCTTTACCTTTTTTTAATAATTAAAAAAAGCATTCTTTCATGACGATAGTTTTTGCACTAGATTGTTTCTTGTTAGAGCACTAACTTATTATATACTTCTGCCATAAAATAGAGTAGGATTACATGTAATTATGTCCTATCGCGTCTAAACTAAGCTTTAAAGTTTTTGTGTTAATGAGTCTCTTCTCTTATTGCCGACCTGGTTACTATACAAACTTTTAAATAAATAATAACTAAATAATTATGAAAACACAGTAATAAACTAAATCGTTTGGTACTTACGTATTTCTAGGAACCCTCCTTACTCATTATAGCGTTTTGCAGGATAAGCCTAATAAATTCGGTGTAAGGTTAACGCCCCGCAAAAAAAAGCTTATCTCATATAAAGAACGACTTGACAAGGAAATAGGAGTTATACAATTTTCAGATCGTTAACGCGAGTTGGGACTTTTAGCGAATTCTTGCTATTTCTGATACTGTCAGTTGGGTTACTAAAAAAGAAAGTGATAGTAAGTCAGTTCCTGGAAAAGAAAGGGTGATTTGAAGAAAACGCTTGCCTTACCTAAATTAAGGTAATTCATAAAAATTTATTAGGAAACTGCGACTGGTTATATGTCTATGCCTAGGTTATGTTATATAGTTATTAAGTTTCTTAAATTGTTAAGAAAGATCTAAGTACAAATTAATGATTATAAGGACCCTTCGGTTATGCTTTAATATTTATGGATGATTCCTTTAAGTAATTTTACTGCATCTATACAATTTACTAGGTGCAGGGCCGGTATTAATAAGCTAAATATATGCATTTTTCGTACGAATGGTAGAAAGTCTAGTTCGCAAATACATCCCAATTCCTTCTTTTTAAAAGATAAAGAAAAGAGTCAAAAGTGTAAGTAGCGTGGAGCGCTCTACTTTAAGTGGACAAAAAACGACGTAGCTTGTCCGAATTTATATGAATATTAATCCCTTGTGTATAAATATTACAACATTACAAAAACCTTGCAGTGTACCAAATAAGAATAAAATTAACTTGGGTTAACCCTAAAATTACCAGGAGCCCCCAATTTTTCTAGGGTTCTAGAGCCACAAAAATATTAGAAAAAAAAGTAAATAAGTTTTTTTTTGAAAGGCGAAATCACTTAGATAGAATCTATAGTTAAAAAAAGAGTTTATTACAAGCTTCTTTGAGACTCTAAAGAACTAAAAGGCTTGTCAGTTTACTTTTATAGAGGAGTGTCGAGGGTTAAAATCAATAAATCTTTATTAAAAGTCTTACTTTCTGCAGTACTTATTAAGGGACTTTGTTATACTACCTTCCGAAAAGACTTTTACCGGGGTGACCCCTTCTAAAAGCTACTTTTTAACAAGACCCGGCAATCCAGTTTAAGACAAACCTATTAAAGTTAACTTAATATGAGTACGGAAACCCTTTCCAAATACACAAATAAAAGCAAAATTGACATGATGTCTCGCTTGTATGAAACCTGTAAGTTCATTGAAGCTTCTTGGCTAGCTCAGTGCTTTCTAGTCTCTTATAATGGGTCTTTCTTAAAAGCACTGAGCTAGGTATTCCTTTTTGTACTACACTAAACTAGATTTAATACATTCTAGACAATAACTTCAGGGTTTATATATAGCCCTTTTTTGAAAGCCCCTAAAAGGGGCCCCCTCGATTTTCATTCTTGACTCAAAAAAGGTGCAAATTTGGAGCGTAATGTACGATAGTTTATTGATAGGACATACAGATAATAGATAACCCATCCGCTTTTTACCTGTTTCTTTGCAGTTATACCTTTTCTTATGAGCTTGAGTTAGAGGAATAGTAGGAGTAAGGGAGATGTTAGCTGTCGTATTCTCTGCCCTCTAGGGTTCTTGTGGAGCTAATGCCTTATTGTAGCCATTCTAGTAAGATATAAAAATTATATCTTACCTCTCTCTTTTACCCTTTATTATAAGTACAAGGAATCTAAAAAAGCTTTAGGAAAGCTCATTAAGATAGCCATTAACAATAAAAAGGAATTGCTTTCTTTATTACTGTCCCCTATTCTGTCCAGCCCGGCCGGCAAGTCGCAAGGGAACTCCTAAAAGGAAGGGGCCTTAATATCTTGTATCTTAATTCTGTTTATTTTCTAAGGATCCCGAAGGTCTAAAATCAAACGTAAAAGTCTTTCATTCAACATTAAAAGGGTAAGAGTCATAGGGGAGATTATAAGTAAGATAGGAAGGATCTTTTGAGGTTTTAAGGTATTGATTTTTGTTTTGTAATAATTTGTCTTTATCGACTTTAGAGTTAGAAATTCCTTATAAAGCCTAGTAGGGCCTAAAGGGTAAATACTGAATAAACTAGGACCCCCCTACAGGGCACCAAAGTTCGTGTTTTAACGCACGGAAATGGTCCTAGGGCGGGTTTTGGTTATTACTCTCTAATGAATCTAGATTTGTTATCCTCAATTTATTGGAAAAGTCTTTTTTACTTAAAAAGATAATATCTCTATCCTGTTTAAATTAAGGCAGTAGCTATGGAAAGAGCGCTCCTTTGATTCCGGATATAGGAATATATTAGTAAGAAAAAACTAAGGAGTTCACTTCAAGCAAGATATTTTCTTTTAGCTTAACTTAGGCAGGTTTTTTTATAAGTAAGTTTCAGAAAGTAAATAAGTTTTGAGTCCAGTCTAAGAACCTGAATTTTTGGGATATAAAGAACTGGATCTACTTTGTTGTCCCTCACTTTTCAGCCTATAGAGGAACCGTAGTAATAAAGAGAAGGTAACGTAGTTAAAGAGTTTCATAAGTAGTAGAAAAAAAAAGATAGGAAGAGTCCTGCGAGCTTTAAAGTCCCCATAAATTCTAGAGAGATATGGTGTAGTAAACCCTTAATGGCTGCTTTTTTGCTCCGTAGCTTTCTTGTTACTCTCTTACTGCAACCTTACTACAAAGCTCTAAGGAAGGGGAGACGCTATTTATATAGACTTTATAGAGTCTTTCCTATTGAGGTGGAAGGTTACCTATTTTGTTGTTAGTACCTTCCTCTGTATCTGCAAGAAGTCCCGGGGGCGATTAAAGTTTAAAGGAGCTCTTTCTTTCTTCAAGTCTAGTTAACAGACCCGGGAATAAAACTCTATAGTTAGAAGAATTAGAAGTGAGCCCTGTTATCATCTTCACTAAAATAGCTAAGAATTTTCAAGGCTATCTAGTTTCAGAAATATTTAGTAACGTTAAAGGGCAGCCCATGCCTTTTTAATTAGTACAAGGTAATTTTTTACTTACCGGATTTTATGTTTAAAAATATAGGGGTTATAAAGAGCTTTAGGTTAAGGAGGTCTTCCTATTTGTATTCGGTTTCTTCTAAGTTTTCAATTAAATTATAAGGATCTTACAAATGCTGACACTTGACTCCTTTTGCTTATTCGGTACTAAGAAGCCTCTTTTGATTATTGATGGTATACCACACCCGACTATGTTATACATTAAATCCTTTGGGCGGTACTTCACTCTACGCAGTAAAAATAAGGTAGGATTTTCAGTCCAAGGAAGTTTTTGATACAGGGTTTTGGGGGCTAACCCAACGTTAATAGAAAAGTTTTTCTGCACGAGATGAAGCAATATATTGCATAAGTCGCTTCAATGTAACTAAAAATTTTCATTAGATTCTCAGCTTTTATATTCCTTTTTTTGTAAGCTCTTAAAGTGAAAGTATAACATTAACATTTATTACTAAACATGCAGTAAAAGTCAAGGATTACCTTTTGTTTCTGACCCCATAAAATAAAAAGAGCTTTGTCCTTAGTTAGTTTCTTTCTTACTTGCCAAATTACATTGCTTTCAGAATAGTGTTACAGTTACTAAAGTAACTCCTCTAGAATCTATCAGGAAGTAAACTTCGGATTTAGAAAATTTCATACATATAAGTATATAAGGATACTTTTTTAATATTTATATCTATTTTTAATTCACAAAAAGGGTCGAAAGGTTTCTTTGACGAGGGATTTCTTAGGTCTGAAAAGTGGTTAAACAATACTTGGTATTTTAAAGTTTTTTTAGATAAGGCTTTTCTCTACAAGGGACCCTTTCGCAAAACCTTGGGACACCCGAATTGCAGTTCATTTTGTATTGGTATCCCTTTGAGAATTCTAGTTACTTTACCAACCAACCCCAATCCTTAAAACTAACAGAAAACTTATTAACAAAAGGGGTGACAGTGTCCAAATTATAGTCATGTTTATGCTAGCTTGTATCTTGGGATTTATAAGGAAGCCCTTTGATATGTGATAGAAAAGCAAGAGAATACCCTAACCCGACTCATTTTTCGGGGCTCCTATGCGGGAAATAGAAAACCAAGTATAAATTTGAAATGTAATATGCAACCTTTTATTTAGGAGCACTGCTGTTTGATAAAAACTTACTCGTAAATGCCTCATATGTCATAACGCAAAAGGCAAGGAATTCTTACAAGTACTAGATTCAATAGTAATACAAAATACAAATAGACACAGGAATAAGGGTACAAACAGGGAATAACTCGCAATAAGATTTAACAGGATCCCGCGAATTAAATCTCAACAATTGAGGACTTTAATTAGGTGTTTGCCACTTGGTTAAGAAAAAAGGTTTTGAATTAATCCGTAAGTAAAATATAATACAAAGAAAGCTTTTTTGAGATAACACAAGAATAGGGCAGTAGTAGAGAACACTGAGTATTGAAGCGAAGTCCAGGTAAATTCAAATTGTGGAGAAATCCCAGTATTTAGATTAGAAGGGATTCCTCTTAATTTCATTTCAATAAACTAATAAACGAGTAAACTTTTGTATAGAACATAGGTAGCCCACCCACGCTAAGGATACGCGATTTGAACCTTTGACATTTTTATAAATCAATCTGCGTTTAGTCCCTTGCTCAAGGGGAACCCTTAAAAACCTGCCACAGCCTATATACAGTAGCTTATTCTTAGGTAGATCCTTAGAAAGTTTCTATCTAAGTGATTTTTGTTAATGCTTTCAAAGACAGCACTACATTATGCCTATTTTTTAATATTTGTAGAGTATAAATCTCAGTGAACGAGGCACCTCTACTTCAAAATGAAACGAAAAAGGCCTTTTTTCAGTTATTTCTTGGAGAAAAAATGCGTATCCTTAGAATCTATAATAAAAAAAATGAATTAGTCTCAATACTTTTAGTTTGGAAACTCCATAGGGGCTCTAGTAAACCGGAACTTGGTTAGACTCTAAATTGGCTGCATTACCAAATAGAGCTAAAAATTTTATAATAATTCGAAAAGAGGTTTACCGGATACAGAACCCGACAAGTATATTCTATAAAGATTGACTTACAAAAGAATTTCTTATTCATTTTGCAAAGACATCCTTTTTCGTACCTGAGTTAGCATATCCTTAGCATCGAAGTTGGATCTTTAATCTTTTAAATTAGCCTAAAAAATTCTAAATAATACCGGCCTTTTTTGTATAACAGCAAAAGACCCTCGTAAAAAAGTCCTCTACTTAGATATAATACAGTCAAACGAGCCGCTCCTTTTATTCTAGGATACCCCATTTTTGATACTCAACACCTAGCCCAGTGCTTGTGTATACCCCGAACCTCTCAATGCTACACACCCGATATTTGATATTATCTTAACTTTAGGAGGGAGCAAGGCTACTAAATACAGACAGGAAACTCTCTTTAAGATTTGGAATCCTTCCCAAGCTTTCGATTTCTTTTGTTATATTACTTATCAAGCATTGTTTTTAAGAGCTCAGTATTCCCAAAACTTTATATTACAGAAAGGGAATCCGTGAGGTTTCAAAAAATTCTCCCTTGGAAGGGATATACAGTAGAAGATTCGAGTAAGATAGCAAGGGTCACTCCTGTTCAAAGGTCATATAATCAAGATATTCCTTAAAAAAGGAGGCTCGTTTGTAAGGCTTCTATTAAGAAGGCGAATCCCGCAAAAAGTTGGGATTAAGAAAATGACCCTTAATATTTAATAAGAATAAGGGTTAACGTTATGGATTTCCTCATATAAGCGATTAAAAAGTCTTCCAAAAAGGACTCTTACAACGGATACTAAGGGTTCCTCGGAATACTATATAAAGAGCTTGCTGCACTATTCTCAGAGTTAAACTCTTTATATAGTATGCTTTCGAGTACTTTTTAACTAGTAAAAGGGGGTGCAAGAAATCGTTAATATCCCAAGCAAGAAAGGGGCCCTTAACGCGGGTTAAATATTTTACTTTATAGGGTCTCTCTTTTTAAGTCTTGATGTCAATGCGATTTACAAGTTTTACCTTATCCTTGAGACGGGAGTTACTAAACTCTAGGTTGCTTATCTGTGAAGGGCCTTACAATACAGAACCCTCTTTTTATAGTTTTCTTCTTTACTTTTACGGGGTTAGTGGTTCTACTTTAGTACTAAAATAATTTCTCACTTGCGTTGGATCGAAAGAATGTTATCTCTTCTCTAGTGTTTTGAGTAACTCTGGTAAAAGCAAAAATCCATTGTATAAATAAACTCAGAATCTCATAATTTCTCTTGCGGGTCCAAAAATAGAAATGTATAAAAATGAAATAAAGATTTGTGCTTTTATTATTAATTGCAGCCTACCTAAGAACTTCTTTGAGAAAAGCTAACCCCTGTTTTCTAAGTGCTTTTGTAAAGAACTCTTTTGAAGAAAAAGGAGTCCTTCGAGCTTCTTTTTAGGTTTCTTAACTTTACAGCACAAAGGAGTTAGAAAAGTTATAAGGAGAGGCAGGGCTGGTCGAGATACCTCCTTTTTTGGCTATGGTATTGGGGTATTTGTGAGTTAGCTTATCTCGGGGAATTCAAAATCATAAGTAGATTAGAGCCCTTGGTATGAAATTGACCTTTTTGTAGAGAAATTTCTTGCATTTTTCCACCTACTTTATTACTAGATTGAGACTCACGTTATATCAACAAGAAGATTCATACTTTGGGCCTTTTTCAAGGGCTCCTTTATGAATAATAGGTCCCCTCTATAGGGTTACGAGCTTTACGAAAGACTTGGTGGCAAGAAAAATTTTTGAAGGAAATGCTCAGTCAACCTTTTTTTATTCCAATATTCCCTCCTTTTGAATCGCGTTAATCTTATTACTTATTAAAAGAGAACCCTAGTATAAACCGAGCCTCCAAATATCCAGCTTATGCCTTAAAGTAAACTTAATTTTAAATTAACCACAATACTCGGAAATCTTGACCTAAAAAACCTTTACCTAGGTTTGGCCCTATTCAGCAATAGAATTCGCATTTTGGGGACTCTCCTCTCACTAATTACATAACTAATATTCGTGCTCTGGAAATCTGAGAATATATTAAACGAAAGAGTATGGTAGAAGGTGTCTATTAGCGGGCTGCTTTAAACCAAGTTTACACCCGTAGAGTTCGTTTAAAAAAATCCCTTGGTTCAAGTCCCATAACACTATTAAGTAAGACTTAATAATATACTTCAGCTCCTGCATAGGGATTTTTAACTCTTCAAAAGGAATGTAGGAAAGAAGACTACTGAAGACCGCTTTTTTTTCTAATCAGGATACTCTACAATTTACTTTTCAACTAAGAACCCAATCTTTTCTTTTATACAATCCACTTCTAGCTTTTTTTAGCTATTAGTAAGGGAATTCTTAACAACCAATAGACTCGTGCATAAAGCGGTGTCTAAGATAAGACAGGTTTTCCTTATAAAAAGAAGGTAGGGCGGGATAGACTTCAATTGTGTTTCCCTGCTTACTATATATTTTTTTCTACTAAATCTTTTCGGTATTCCTAGTTTTTCCGGAAATAGTTTACTTTGTTTTCTGTTATCTCTCCTTTCTTAAGTAATAAGCTATAAGTACAAAAAAAAAGGACTCTGCAACAGGATCAATTCTAATTGAAATTTTAAAAGCCGAGAGCTAGGAACACCCAGTCTTAAATCCTTTAATACCTTAAGAATTTCTGTATCTAGCACCAGTATATCCAAGAGAAAAAATAAGCTGCAGTAAAGAACCCTATTTCAAAATTTTCTATTGCCAAAATTAACTAACACAAAAATCCTTACTTTCTATTTATAGCCGCAAAGCTTACTTAAACTGCGGGAATAAGATCTTATACCTTTAGTAAAGAACTTCCAAAGAAGAATCAATCCGGATTAAACACAATAATAGAACTTCTTGTATGATCATTCCCATGCCCTCTTAATGTACCACACAAGGGTTCCCTCACACTAGAACTCGATTTTTATAAACTTTTTCCTTACCTTAATTCTGAAACTTATTACCTTACAAATTGAAAAACAGGAGCGGGTCTGCCTATTAAGCTGTTTCCTTGATATCGAGGGCTTTTTGACGTCTATTTTCATACGTTTTAGAAGCTCCCTTTAGAATACCCTAGTGTCTTACGCTTAATAGGGTATATTGCTCATTGTACTATGTCTTTATCAGTAACTGAGGGGAGGCCCTGGGGAGCTTAGGAGTAAGTCCTTCTAGCTGACCTGACAGTAGTGTAATAGTGTAACGAAGGGAGGGTAAGGCTTTTAGCAATTGTTAGAGTACAGTAAACCCTACAATGACACCTACAACTCAAAAAGAAAAAACCCTACTTTTAAACGGAAATTCTACCAAAAAATGACTTCGGGAGCCCTTTTATCTCGTAAAGCTTATATAGGCTGGGGTTCTCCTTATTTAAGACTTTGTTAGTTGACTTCTAGAAACAAATTTACCTTTAGAACTTTAACCGGAAGCTCGTAAGTTCTTATAGAATTGTTATACTTCAGGATCCCCATAATCTATTTTATTTTCAAATTGTAACTATACTCTTAGATTTTTCAGGGGCTCCCGTAGTAAAAAATCCCAGCCAGGTTGGGTTCATTTATATATTTTTATTCTCTCTCTGGCGGATCCTATTTATAGAATTAGTTAAGTTCCTTTTCCTGAGAATTAAAAACTTTTAAAGTAGAAAGGAGTTTCCAAATAAAAGCTAGCAAGGATTTAGCGAAATAGGAGCTTAGAAAATAAGGGTTGCTAGAGCGCATAAGTAAGTATAAGTTTAAATAGTTGTTTAAGGGGAGTTTTAGCTATTTTTAGCTAAATGTAGTTTACTTACGAGTGGTTTAGGAACAAATATAAAGTAAAACAAAGGGGTGCTAACATGTTTCAGGAAAAGCTAGGAATAAGTCGACGTACATAGAAAAGCAACAACATTTTTAGGCCTTTCAATATTTTTTATTGAGCAAAATGAATAAGATACATCTTGAATTACTCCATAAGTATATTTTTATTATCACAACCTTCCTGTTCGCCGGGTTACTTAAAAACAATGCGGGCTATCTAACTTTAAACAGAACCTTGGGTCTTTACAGCACCTCCCAAGGAAAGTGGAACTTGTTATAGCTACAACATTCTAGAACTTTGGGTCCCTTTATTTAGCTAAAAGGGCTTTGTTTATAAAAAAGCGAAACACTTACGAAATTCTGAAAGAGAGAGTTCCTGCTCATTATTTGAGGGGAATCCTAGCTCTAGATTTGGATTTTAGAAAGAGGTTACTTAACTAATTGCTCCTTTTGTAACTAAAATTCCTTCGGAACCTTTCCCTTTAAAAGAAATTTTATAAGTATTCTTTAATTATGATAGGAGGCTACTCCCGGTAATATTAAGCCCTCAGTTTTGTCATATTTATTGGGGGTTAATAGGTAAGACGGGGCGGTTGTTTCTCCAGTATAAATAAATAAAGAGGCCTCAGAAAATAGACAGTTTAGGTCTACGCACTCTTTGATTGATAGCAATAAATTCTAACAGAACTCATTAGGTAAACCCCCCGTCCTATGTTCAAAGTCAATTGAAAACAAAACCGCTCGAATCGGGATACTTGTAAGGAAACCTCTAAGACTTCTGGAAAGCTCGCACTTTATAGCGACCGCGGGAGCCTTTACAAATTACCAGGCCTATTAAAGTTATATACAAGAGCACAGGGTTTTCCTTAGTCTTAGTAAGCTTCAAAAGCAAGAATCTAAAGGGTACTCAACCCTCTAAGTTTCCAAGAAAACCGGGTGTTAGAGTAACCCCAGCAAGTTCTCGAATGTTGTTGATTCAGTTTCCTAATCCTCGGTAAAATATTGAATTACAGGCAAAGCTGTAATATTTCCTTATTGACAAATTTTTAGTGGAAAAGCGACTTAGCTTAGTATATCAGCAACTCTTAATCTTAAAACTCGTATACCTACAAATCTACAGGAATTACAAGACCTGCCTCGTAGCTTTTCAAAATACACCCTTTTTTTAGTTTTAGGTATAGGGAAAATCTAATAATTAGAGAAAGGCGTATCAATGCAAAAAACCCAAAGCAACTCCTCCTAGCTCTTCATAAGCTTATATTTGTTTAATTCTAATTTTATACCGGATACGCGATCGAACACAACAGGAAAAATACGATTTAACACAATGATTTGCAAAAATTGAAAAGTAAAAGGGTTTCCTTATTTTTAGGCTTTTTTGCCAACCTATTTCAATTCAAGTTTTCTCTATCTTACTCTGTATCGTGATAATAACTCTAGTAGTGTTACCTTATTTCTTATGAGCCTTGGCAGCTCTCTTATAAGCTGTCTTATGGAGAGGGATTGCTAGGAAGTATCTTACCTGTTAGTAGTTTTATTTAAAGTATTACAAATTGTATAGTTATTTGTAATGTTTTAATTAGTAGTATTATATCTATTGTGTTGGAGTGTAAAAGTCTCTTTATAGTAATAGTAAGACCCTCCTGCTCTCTGCTCTTGAATATAGAGGAGAGAAACCTTAGTATATTAGTATAACGGAGGCAGGGAAATGCGGGAAATTCTTTAGATAATACATACTATAACTACCAATTCTTATTAATGCCCGGACTCTGCAGCCTTATACTTAAGACTCAGTTTTCCCTATTCTTTAGTAAATTCCTTAGCTTTTATTATCTATTAGGCCCCAGATACTAAACAAGCAGAACATGAAACCTTCATTTTCTTTGCCTTGACTAAAAAAAGGGAGTTCTTACTTGTAAAATCCTTAGAGTTCGTATACCTATATTCTTTGTAAGTACGAAAGACCTTTCTTTATTCTAAAGTTTATTGTTAGGGTTTAGTTTACGGCTATATTCCTTATGACTTACTTTAGAAATTAAGAGGACTTTAACCAATAAAACCGGCCCTTTATTAACCTCCCTTTACAGATTAGAAAAAAACTCCTAACCTTCCTAGAACTTCCCTTTTTAAATTAGAGAAGGGAAGAGGTAAGTTCTGTATTCATTAAGAGTACCGTATATTAATATTAACAACCTTTTGAGGAAAAATGAAAGAATTATCCCCTTTTCGATAGTATGATATTAAATTCCATTACCTTTTCCTATTCATTTTATGGCAAGTAATAAGCATAGCTCAATGAAATCTTCGAAGTTTATAATTAGTAATTGAATAACGGTAGAGCAGACGCTTTTATACACCTGCAGTGCTGGATTTAAAGCTAGACTAGATCATAAATAATAACTATATCAGTCTTGTCTATAAACTCCATGTAAAGGGGCGCAAAGGGACTCCCTTTAAATTTCCTGTTGCTTAGTTAACATGGATATTTGGAAAGTGTTCGGATCTGTGCTACTAGCTACTATATGAATGATTTAGCTTAAGTCCTTGTTTGTTAGTAAAGTCAATCTTTAATCTATATAGTATTTGGTTTATATTCTCGCCGCTATCTTTAATACACGCTTTCTTTCAAAAATAAACAGCTACGCAAGCGCTAGGTAAAGATATTTGACTAAAAGGTAATTAGCTTTCCCGTATATTTCATGTAGTACTGGAAAAGAGTATACACGATGGAATTTAGAGCAAAAACTAAGTTAATAGTACTCTAACCAAAGTATGGTATTCTAATCCAAAAAGGTAGTCCCTAACACGATAGTTCTGAGTATGTGGGCGATTATAACGAATAATATCTCGTAGATGCACTTCTATAACTCTAAAAATTCGCTTTTTGTACCCATCAGCTCCTAAGAGCCTCTAATATCTTAAAGAAGAAAGACTTTAGTAAAATACACAGAAGAAACAAACTTTTTTGGTCTTAACTTAACTCAATCATAGAAGAAAGATTCTTAAGAAACTTAGATTTAGTCTCAAAGGCCTTACCCATTTTAGGAGAGACAAATCTAGACATACTAAGTATTCATCTTATTAAACTAGTAGCCACTAAACTCTTTTTAGTTATATGTCAGCTTTTCTTGAAAACTTTTTAGAGACTTTGTTAGAAGAAAGAATATCATACTATTCAAAAGACCCTTTTATATACGCATATGCTTGAGACAATACAATAAAAAGGAAGAATATCAAGAATAAGTTACTTTAATTTAAGGAGATTATATAAGGCTAGCTTTGAACCAAACTTCACTCAAGGGTGCGCATAATTTACTTTCTCAAGATTCAAATTATATTTACTCGAAAGAGCTTAGGTATTTAAAATTATATAAGTTTCTCTATTTAAGGTAATTACCCTTTATGATATTATTGACCAATACTCTAGTTATTTTTATATCCTTTTTTATTCTCAAAAGGAATTTACTGTAAAACTAAAAAAAACTAGACGAGCATATAACCTTACTTAAGGAGCATCTTTCAAAAAGTTAGGAGTTTATAATTACGAATTAACTTTCAGTTGAGTTACTAGCGCCCATATATATGTATAGAAGGAATATTCAGTTATGGATATTCTATAGTAGAGTATATAAATTATATATCCTATTGCAAAGGGAAAGATAAGTGAAGAATAGACTATCCGAAGAAAGTTAGACGTATTTTAAACGGCATCTAAAATATATAATGTGTTTTATACCGGGGCCTAAGTATACTAGCAAACTGCCTATCATTTTCTTATTTTTATTAACTGAAAATCTATACCTAAGGTGCATAAGATACCTCTTCGAAGAGTAAAAAAAGATAAATAAAACCTTTAGGAGAATCTAGGGTTGTACGCACTTTGATGGAATTCCCCTTTTTGGGGGACTAAAAAAGCAAGGGTCATTAGCTAAGTCTTCATAGGTTTGCTGTTTTAAAGAAAGACTTTTTAGTATATGCCCTTTATTTTATCTACTTTTTTAATTATAATAGACTCCTTACACGAGAAACTAGGACTTTGCAATTGAATTTTTGTTGTTCGAAATCCTAAATAAGGTATAAGGGTAATTCAGTAGTATACAATCAGAGTTTACTTTAGACTTAAATAGATATCATATGTTCTGAAAAGCTCTTTATAGTATAACTCTTCTCTTTGAACCCTTGTATGTTGATGTTAAAATAAGATGTCTTACTATGTTAACTATATTTGACAAAAAAAAAGCTCTCCTTGAGAATCTAGCAAAGACTATAGGAGCCGAATCATATATATATAAGTGATTTTCTTATTTTGTATCAATTCTTAAGAATATACTACAGATACTTACGGTACTCCTGAGATACGTAGGGAAGCCAACCAACCAAGGTTAATCTTATTATGAGGAATACACAAAAGAATAAACTCTAATATAGTTAGTAGTCTAATACAGTATAGGGTAGTAAGGCCTACGCTCCGAGTAGTACTGACCACAGAAATATAACCAACAAAGCTTGACCTTTTATCAACACATTGGGTAGGTATCAGTATGAACAAAAGTCATATTAAAATTCGTACAAAAAAGAACCTGCAAAGAAAAAAGGCTCTATAAAACTACTTTTAATTGATTATCCTGATGGGTAGCGCGTACCTAGAGATTCGTGCATCTGCTAGTTGCCGGCGTTCCTATAGCTCGTAAGTTGTAAATATATGGAAAACTTAAGAAAATGTAGAAGCAATAGCTAAACTGGTAATTGTTTACAAACTTTCTTTAATCTAGTAAAACTAGAACTCTTAATAAGCGGGGCCTCTTATTTTCTTTTTTAGTTAAAGGCGGCCAGGGTCTAAAAAGCGGAATAAAATCTAAAGACCCCGTGAATTTCATTTGTACTACTGTAATTGAAGCTATATCTCTTTAATTTCAGGATATTCTATCCAAAAAATAACTAAATCCTTACATTAATCTTACTTTTTCTATTACGAGCATCCATTATAGTATATTATAGTAACAGAATTAGATACGGGTGTTGGTGGTAGGAAACTTTCTTGCTTAATTCTCGATCTACCGAAGTTCCATTCTACACAAGGGTGGCTAGTCATCATATGGGTTCTGGCGTGTGTTGAGGTAATAGAATGCGGATAAGGGCTGGAAAGGAAATATGAGAATTACAAAGCTAACGGGGGAAGGTTCCTCTAACTTTAATTCAAAAAAAGTATATAAAATAAAGGTGTAGCCAGACTTAGCATATCCTACTACCTTTATGCGCCTTTATGGGCACTCCTTTTTTTAACACAAATGGGTAGGTTTGCAAAGAATCCAGGTTATTCGAAAGTTTCTATAGGGAGCTTTGGCTTTTTTTACAAGCCAAAGACTTCCTAGGTAATAAGTCAAAATGAAATAAAGCTTATCTGTATTCTCAAGACATAGCCTATAAAAAGGAAACTCTATACCTTAATAAGTATTGCTCTTAACTAAAAGGGGTTAGGAACTTATAGTATATCCCTAACTATAAAATTTAATAAGCTTTTATTATAAAAAGGTAATATAATAGTTTTTTTAGCTTGGAACCCTAGTATTTTAAACAAAGCATTGAACCGAGGAGAAGCTCTGACCCTTTAGGATTTAATACAAGGAGTCTTAGTCTTGGCACAGTAGCACAAAATACTTGATAACTTGACGAGATACACTCTCAAATAAATAGATATGTCCGCGGACTTGAATACCTACTACTCTCTTCAAGACAAGAATGATCTCATTTAAGACTTTTTTAAGTCTCTCTTTGTATTAACGTATTAACTATTTAGATATTACAGAAGACACTTGCTTTTTCTTATAAGGAGTTCGCTTGAGAAGTACTAATATAAAGTATTTAAAGTATAAAGGGTCCGGTAAAGCACACAACTAAAGTTATGAAAGTCCAAAGGTTCAAATCCATTTTCTTACCCGAGATTAAGATTAAGGTTCTCCTTTCTTTAGCTAAAAATTAAGGATGTATTAAAAATTGCATTTACTTATTTTATTGAAAAAACCGCTTAAATACGAAAGCATTTGTACTCTCTGGCTCTACCGCTCGAAATATTCTTTTATTAAAGTATTAAAGTGAATCTTTCTGGCTAACTGTTCCAAGTTAAGCATTTTTTGTATATAGAATCTCTAAAAAAGGACCGGGAGTGCCTAATCATAAAAAGAAGCTCCGCGCTTTACTCTTTCGAAATACTAGGAAGACAAAAACAGATTTATATAAGCACCCCTCATGTTTGATAAAGCCTTAACCTCAACTTTATGTGGGCCTGAGTATAAAGCCCTTGCTATACAATACTCCGAAGTAGGAATCCCCTTGGACTTTGCTTAGAGTTTTCTTTTGGAAGACAACTAGGTTAATAGTATACAAGATACAAGGGCTCCTTTTTAAGTTAACACTTTTCTAACACTACTTTGCAAAATAGGACCCGGTTTCACATTTATTAAAGGTTTAGAGGGAATCGCTTATCTAAATATATTTTACGTGGGTTCCCTAGCTAAAGTACGTCTAAAGTATTCCACTATACTGCTATCCAATAATCCTCTTCAACTTTTACAACAAGCCTCTCAGTTCAATAAAAGTCCCTTGCTTTGGGTACAACCCCAATTTATAGTACTTGACTAAGTCACTTAAATGAAATTTAAAGAAAAGAATAGAAAAAGCTCTAATTGGAGTACCCCCTTTTTCAGGAATAACTTTTTATCTAAAATGAGAGAAGAGATATAAGTTGCATAAAATGAAACGTGGAAGTCTCGAATCGAAGCTCCTGGTGAATTGCCTTTATTGGTAATAATTTTCTTAAACCTGAATTACAAATTTTTAGGTAACAAATTAAGTGAAAGTTATAAGAAACAGCTTTTTTCGGAGACCCCCTTCAGCGCATTTCAGTATATTGTTTTGAGTTCAAAAGGTTCCTATTACGCAAGTTGTTACTATTATGGCAGAGGTTTTAGATAGTTAGATAAATAGCGGGCCCCTATAAAGCATTTGCGGGCGTAAGACTACAAGTATCTATAAACCACTAGGCCGATAACCCTTTGGCTAGGAGTTCCTATGATAAGTTAAGTGGAGAAGTCTGGGTCTTATATCGTGTATTAAAAAGGGCATAAAGTTTATACTTTTAAGCTTTTTCTAAAATATCTTCTGAGTTGGATTAGAGATATTTCAAAGGAAGAAATTTTAGGTTTATTAACGGAGCGGAAGAGGTATAATAAATATAGAGGCAAAAGGTAAGGGCTTAAACTTTATGTTCCACGTGAGAGAGCATGTCAAACTTTTTCTTAACTAAAAGCAAAATCTACTCCCATTTTCTAAACTTACTAAGCAGTTCAAATCAAAGTCACTAACCCTGAGAGTAACCTATTAGAACACCGAGTATACAATAAGTTAATTTCAACTCTACTTTTGGACCCTATCGTACGTTAATTCCTAAAATGTAAATTATCTTCAACTACTACAAGATTTAACAAGAACTCAGACAAAGCAAAGAGGGAGTAATACTGCTACTAGCTTCGCTATCCTAACCAAAAAAATAGAAAAGAAACCGGATTCAATAAGCAATAAGGAAGTTAGTATTATGAAGTAACTCAAAAGGAGGCTAAAGGGTTCTGAGCTGTGCTAGAAGATTTTAACGATAACTGCGTGAAGTGATAAAGGAATCTCTATTAAAAAGGATTTAATGCACCCCTTAACAGGTAACTGGGGAGTCAACCCGTTGGCTGAGTACAAAAAGCTTTTACTTTACATCAACTCTCTCTAAGGGAAAGAAAGATATATGGAAAATGGAAGCCCTTGTAATTACACGTAATACGCCCCTTCCCTTTTAACAGGGACCCTGTATACTGGTAATTAATTTCTCGGGAAAGTATACTTAATAAGAAGTATAAATACGAGCCTCACTTTATAAAATTCCTTTCGATTAAATTTACCCCTGTAAAAAGTAAGGAACTCTAAAGGAAAACTCGTGCCAGTATCACTAACTTCATAAAGAATTTGGGATTCTTTTTACTTATAAGAGCTCCTCTAGAGAATTCCTACTATTTTCTATTTTGCCAACTCCCGCGTGTATTCTATAATTATTCCTGATTTCTGACATACTTTTCTTTTATGCTAAACATACCCATATAAATAAAGGGTTCCGCAATTTAAAGGGCCAAGAAACCGAGACTTAAAAAAAGGTATAACATGTTTAGCCCTGGGATTAAACCCCCTGAAAAGGACCTATACCAGTAAAGTTATAAGTAATTGTGGTCGATTATCGCGGCTAGTAGTACGTATTTCATATACCTTAGCTAAACTAGGGCTTTAGGACAACTATAACTACCAAGAAGAGGGGGAACAGCTAACACAAGGACTCTAACTCCTAAAAATCCTTATCAAGAGGAGTAAATAGCTGCGGGGATTGCCCCGTAACAAGAACAAGAAGGGCCTACTACGAAGACAAAGAATTAAGACGTAAGAACTCCTTTCATCAGTAATAGTTAACCTGTTGTAAGTTTCTTTGTTCCTTTTGGTTACTCTAAAAAGTTTTACGAGAGTCATTTAGTTCTAGGATAACTTACGTGTTTCCAAAGAATCGCATCTTAATTTGAAACTGAGTTTTGCATTTGATAATATATATATAAATAAGAGAATCAAGTTAAGGAGAGGTTGTGTACTACAAGAGCTCCTCTTAGGCAAAGGATATTAAGCAGGAGTTAAAAGGGTATAAAAAATGAGTCTGAGGAAGTAGCAGGTCAGTAAAATTGCCGCGCAAAAAGTCCCGCTGGAAGAGACTTCGTATACTTATGGAATCAGGATTAACAAAGAGGCCTGGCTCTAGCCATGTAAACTATCTGAATACTTTTTCGGATCTTACTTAAGTGGAGATTTTATGGAACCTGTCTTATTTATATCGTAGCTAAGCTCAAGTTAGTATTTCTTAAAGTAATTATATACTTGCCCCCAACCTTGATTTTCTTAGTTACAAGCCCGGTTTTTTTAGAAAGCATTATGAGATAAAGGATTTCCTTAGAGTTAGACTTTTGACTCCCTTACTGTTAGCTTTCAGAAAATCTAAAATTACGATTCCAAAGAGCTTGTTGTAGTACAGCTCTTTCCTGAATACAAATTGTGCTACTCGGGCTGGCTGATAAAAGCTAAAAAAAAGGAAACTTTGGATGCGGCAACCTTGTCTAAAGCCCCGCAAAAAGGAAAACTTAGTTCTTACTTGTTTAGAAGCACCCCTGTAAACTCACTCCAGAAAGTGTATAAGGGCAAAAAACGTAAGTACTTGAGTTATTCCTTTAAGCTTCTTTTGTATAATGTTAGTGAAATCTTTCCTTGTATTGAACTGGAGAAAGGTCCAGGGTCAATCCCAGTTTTCGCGGATAATAATACAGGTGGGGCGATAGTACTTTTAGTAGTGAATTTCCGATTGAGATATCCTTTAGGAGCTTTTCTGAATAAACTGGGTCTCGCCTTAAATACTTAAATATTTGAGTAAGATACAGATCGAATAAGTCAAAGGACTGATAAAGATTTTTGCTTACAAGGGATTCTCATAGGGCACCAGCATCCTTGGGAATTCAAGAGTCAATATTAAAAGATATAAAATAAGACTGAAAATGACACCCTACCCACCTTTTATCTGTTGAGAAGAGGAGACTTCTTTGGATTCACATACAAAGGGAAAACCTTTCTTAGCTTGTAACATTCCCTACTATCCTAAAGTAACTGCAAAAAGGGCTTTTTTTGTAAAACAGATTGTAGAGAACTTCGAGTCAAACATGAAGAGAGAGTAAGTTTATAGCTCTTTATATATTATATATATTCTGTGAATTTTAGAAATTCGCTAGTTAGCAAAGGGCTAACAATTACCTAAGCCATAAGTTACGAAAACTAATATTTAGATACTCTACACTTAGATGAGAATTTCACTTTTAGAGAGTAATTTAGAACAAGACTCTCATTTCGACGTTTCGAGGGTGCCTGGATTAACCTGTCTGAGAATTTTTATTCAATAGCAGCTTTTTAGTTTGGAAGTTTTATCTATATACTAGAGATTGTCTGATACTGTGCCTTCACTACTTTACTGTATACTACCTCTTTTCATGCTATTTTCTCCTGAAAGGAAAGCGTTACGTTAAATCTAGTTTAGGGGCATCCTATTCGTGAGGGGACCAGGAAGCTACACCTACTTTTATATATATATATTTTTAATTTTTAAGCTTTGAACCAAAGTGGTGCATTTTAAAGTCTATTTTTGCTCTATCGAAAACCCTTTATAATAAAGGTACCCGTATAAGGCTCGTAGTTTCCGTAATTGTATAAAATCACCTAAAAAATAGAAATATACTTTTCAAAGAATGCCTCAACTCTATCAAAATAGGAATTCCTCAGACCTTTCGCTAGCTATTTGGTCCTCTAGCCCCTTAGGATTTCCTGCGGGCTTTTGAGCTTTTCTAGCTTTTTCAAAGACAGTACGCTATACTAGAAAAAGGCTCTTGGATACTTACTATCTAGCTAAAAGAATCCCTCTAATTTAATATTACAGAAACCCCTTTTTTTAGAATAAAAGCTTGGACTCCATAACAGATATAAATTCTTTTTAAGTAAACAGAATATCGAGCCTGCAAACTAAGAAGAACGCTTTTATAATACAAGTCAAATAAGCCAAATTTATTCAGGAAACAAAAGTCTAAAATCTTGGGTGTTCTGTATTAGGAAATTCCTAGAGTAAAAGTGGTAACCTAGGCGCATAAGAGTAGTTACTTTGGCTTAATTAAGAAGTGCAGCTAATTACTTGTTCTGGGTAAAGCTTAAAAGATAGACAGTGTAACATATTTCTTAAGAGTTAAAGATGTAGTTCTTGTTCTATTAATTATTCAGGACTATCTGGTAATTTCTAGACTCATTTCCCTAATTTTAGGAGAGTAGTAGACCTTATTAAGTTAAGATTAAGTAACTCAAGTTTTTGTTTAAACGATATTAATATAGGATAGGAACAACTCTTATAAAAGAGCTCAATTAGTAATTGAAGCGTTGTAATCTTAGTTTCAAAATATCTAAAGGCTGGAGTTTTCTAGCTAACAAACTGCTAAACACTTAGTCCTGTCCATATACTTATTACAGGTTTCTTCGTAACTAAATATTATAGATACCCTGCCCCTCAGGGAAGTCCTTTTATAAAACCTAATTAATGTGAACTTTTTATTAGTAATAAAGAAAAACGGATACTCCCTAAAAAGAAAAGTTTAGATTTTGAGAGCCTAGCCTAACCCCTAATATTACTTCCTATTTTATTATAGTTACACTTCTTCGTAAGCCAGAGACTTTATGGAAATACAAGCCACAATATAAGGGCATATAATTAACAAAAAATATTAGATCAAAACTAGGGGCTCTCTATATTTAGAAATTGACTTACTAACAAAAATCCTCAACAGGGAGCTGCCCTATATTTATAAAAGTATATCAAAACTTTAATAATAGTAAAGTTTCCTTTTCATTTCAACTTTTATTTAAAGGGCTTCTTTTGCTTTTTTCTTTTAGGAAAGCTTTTCTAAATATATCTATAGTTAGTAACTTACCCTTATTCTTTTGGGGAACCCTATAAAAAAAAGGACTTCCGTCTACTCTTTCTTGAGTCAAGCTTTTTTTAAGGAATCCCCCGAAAATTCTTAGTAAGTAACACTATAAAGGGTACTTTTTCGGTTTATTTAGATGTAAGGTAGTAAGGATATTTAATTAGGCTCCTTTTATGACTGCAAAACCTTTAATTTCTTTACTTAGTTAAGACTAGCTTATACGTAGTGAGTACTTCTTGATAGCGCTCTCGAATCCTTACTTAACTTATTCTATTTGTTTTGTAGCACACTAATCCAGTGGGAGAATGTGCCTTTGTTCCTATTTATTATAGCCTTCTTTCATTTTTCATAAAACTAAAGATCCGTCTATAAAGGGCGAACTAATACCTTATACCGGGTTTCCTGGAGATACCCGTCTTGATACTTAATATTTATCTGCTTGGTTAGGGGTTAGTAAAGAGGGTCCCAAAAGGAGGGTTTCCTTTTAAAGATTTGACTATGCGTATCCGCTGTCCTATTATTTCTATATTACAGCTCTGATTTAGGATACAACCAAAACATATAAAATTTTCCGGGATACTCAAAGGGGCTCCGTTTCTAGTACTTTCAGGGACCCTTTCCAAAAGCCCCAGCCGGTTCTTAATAAAATTCCATTTGCAGGGGATAACTAATATAGAAGATATAGAGGCCGAGTTTCTAAACCCATAACACTTAGGGAACCTATATAGGATTGAGCGGTCACCAGACTCCCGTCTAGGGTATCCCGTAATTGATACCTTTTGGTCGGGATATAAAATAAGTCCACACTAGTTAGAGTTTTATGCTCTTTTTTCATAAAATTTCAGTTCCCAGCTTTAGCAAACAGAGGGTAGTAAGCCAAATTCTAGGTTATTTACTCTAGTCCCGGATTTTCTAAAGATCTAAAGAGTAGTATATGCCTCAAGGAAGCTTAATAAGGCTTCTTTTTTTTATTATTTACAATTATACAGAAGGTAACCTGCAGGACTCTTATCTTTCTGTATAGGATGCTAAAAACTTTGTGAGGTTTAGAAAAAGAACTGGAAATTACAGGGGCCTCATAAAACGAGTAAAATTTTAGATTGAATTTCGCAGACTAGCTCTAACTTAGAAGTTTTTGAAATTCGCTTATGCTACAGGATTTAAGAGTATACTCTTAAAAGTGATTAAGGATCCCAATAGCAAAGGTTTTCCTTTGGGCTTAAAATATATAAGTATTTAATATTCCTTAGAAGTTATCAGAAACTGCAGGTGTAACTCAGAATCTAATTGTTTATATGCATCGATTTCGCTATTTTACTGGATAAGTAAAAAACTCGTAGGGATATTTTAAGCAGGGGTTTTAGCTTTTGTGTAGTAAAGTAATATGTAACATAACCCTTAAAAAGTAAGTATAAGTATACCCTAGATAGGAAAAATTATACGAAAAAGGGGCTTTACATCAAGGAAAAGTCCTAAAAAAATCCAAGCTAAGGATATCCGCGGAAAACCTATATTTAATCCTCTCATAAAGCTAAAATACCTGGAAGCTCCTAATACAAAGCACCACAGGAGCTTCTAACTAGTTATAATGCTTTCAAATCCCAACAACTCTTATTCGTATTAAAACCCCTAGCTTTAGCCTGGTCCGGGTTTAAAGACCCCTTACAAAAGAAGCTACCCCTATTTTAGATTCTTTTGCTTTCAACAAGATTCCTTTCATTATCCAGTTTTAACATAACAGCTGAAAAGAAAGAATACTCTGAGATTCACTCCTAGTACTTAAAAAAGGATAAACGAAGGCTAACTTCTAAATAAAAAATCCTTGAGAAACTGGGGCTTTCAGGGCATAGAGAAGTGCTATTTTTTTTGCTTTAGCTTCTCCTCGATTAATGTAATTGAGCTCCTCTTTAATTTCTTGTGTGGAGTCTTAGCAAGAAGGAAAAACGGGCTCTCTTTTTACAGATCTAAAAAAGAAAGGGGACTCCCTTACGGAACTGAATTTGCAAAGAGAAGAGTAAATAACCTACGACAGTAAGGGTTTCCTCGCAGTGTCTGTAGATATAAGAGTAATACAGAGGTTCTCTCTTAGAAGTGGTTATTTACCTCAAGAAACTTCGAAGAGCTATTACATACTGTTGAGTATAAAACTTTACAACTGTAAACCCGTAAATTTTTCATACCGCACTAGAGAAGCCAAGGCGAGAGAAATCCGTTTGGTTGAAATTAAGGTAAAGCACTTATAAAAAGTAGCTTTACTTTAATATGGAAGACTCCAGGGATCCACTAATCAGAAAAATAGACATAGTAATAGATCCAGTATAATAGAATGCAAAATTAGCAAGAACTTGTAGATTTTAAGAACTGTTAGAGATAAATTACCCGGGGGGTTTTCATTACATTATCCGACTGACAAGAATGCAAATGAGTATTAGAGTAATAGTTAAGATCACGAATAATAAGGTAAACCAAGAGACATGATGAATACGCTAAGGAGAGTAAATATATGAAAACAGATCTAGAATTCGTATGAGTCTAATGCATGAATTTGGAATGAGGAGTTTAGTGGGAATTTCTATTAAGATAGCGCAAGAGACTAACAAATATCCCGCCTATGTATGGGGTCCCCCTTTGATTAAACTTTTTTTAATAATTAGATCAATACAGTAATACTCTTAAATTAGGTTCCTTTGAGTCGTAGTTCAGCCTCGCGCTCTTAAAAAAAAGGGGCAGGCATGGTTTTTAATTCTCCATAATTAGTAACTGGGTAGCTCTATTACAACCAAGCATATCGACTGCAGCAATAAAGCACCCTTAACCAAGTATCCTTATTAATGGATCCTTGAACAACCTTTTTTGTAAATGAGAATATAAGGGGTTAATAGAATAAGTTTTCTTTAGTATTTAGTATAAAGTGTTGCTATTGTACTATTTAAAAAGGAGGGGCTATTTTTTACTTTAAGATAAGAGTAGGCACGCTAATTAGAGAGTAGGAATTCTCTCTTTATTATATTTCTTTTTTGGGTAATACTTATGCTTATTTATTAAGACAAGCTATATCTCTTGTTGTATTTCTAAAGACTAATATCAATAATCAGGAAAGTAAGGATAACCGGCTAGATCATTTTAACCTTAGGCAAGAGAGTAAGATAAGTTATACCTATAAAACTGACAAAGATTCCCCATAACAGAAAGAGGGGAACCTTGACCCAAGGATTTCCTACTAGTTTAAAGTATATAGGATTTCTTGCCTTGTTAAAATTTCCTGGAATAGCTTGAGGGAAATCCCTTAAACGTTGCCTTTTCCCTTTAAGTTTTATCTTAACTCGTAAAAATTTAGTATCTTAAAACTTTTTTGAAATATCTTTTAAAGTCTTTCCTAAAATTCTTTATTACATCTCTATCTATAGGTATTACTTTTTTAATTTATAAAGGAAAAACCCTTCTAGAATTTTTTTGCAGCGTCAGAGTATTTCCTTATAATCTTTACGAGAAGTCTAGTTTTGTGGTAATAAATTAAGTAGAGACTCGAATTTCTTTATTCCTGAATTTTAAATGTGATATATAAATAAAGTAAAGAGTTGGAAAAGCAATGAATTAGCAGCTACTAACCTAAATACTAAGGGAAAGATTTACAAAGTAGAGTTAGTTTCTAGGAAAATAGATAAAAAAGTAAAGAGAAAGACTGCAGGCGATTTGAATTCTAAAAGATATGAAATATTTAAAATGTACCCAAACTTAAGATACCCCCTAACAGCCTTTTTCGCAATTCTAGATAGTAGGCGCTTTTTCTATTTTATATGAATTCATTAACTTTAGGCTTTATATAGAAATACCTAGGTGGATCTAGTCTTTTTTAAAAGATAGGTTATTAATTAAAGACAGGGAATGAAAAGTATATATAGTAAATTAGTTGCCTCTAGGAATTAGGAAGTCTATAAAAGAGGATTCCAAAGGGTTTAGAACTAGTCATGACTTTAGTTAAAGTGTACAAGTCTTAGATATTTCAAGTTTTGAGTTAAAGGCCTTGGGAGTGTAAAAAGCTAAAGCCAATACTTTTAAAGGGGTAATATATCTAAAGGGTTCTCTGAGATAGAAAATGTAATAGGTTTGGCAAGATAAAGTGATGTTAGAGTTTTTTAAAAAATAAAAGGAGACCTTGTTGTTATGCGATTAGAACCCCTTGTTTTATACCTTTATTAGGGGCTTGGACTTATGTAGCAGATAGATGTTATCACCAAGATCCGGGGTTTACAGGGTTTATGGGAAACTTGTAAGGGAATCCCCGCCTTAAGAATCTGATTTACGCGAGAACCTAATGTCTAAAACCAGAAATAGCACAGCATTAATCTCTAGTGTAACTTCCTCAACTCTTATGTTTGTTGATGTCGTCTGTAAAAGTCCTCTCTTTAAGTAATCCTCGATGCCATAAGAAAGAAATAGAATATGGGCGCTTTTTTCTTTATCAGAGTCCCCTTGATTTTAAGTTAATTTTATAGAGTTTACTAAAAATCACAGGACCGGGTCTCTTTTTTAAGGTTCAGGATTCCTTTTCAATGCAGTATTTATTCCAGGAGAGGAGAGTTTTTTTACCAAAACTGAGTACTTCAGCTTCCAAATTATCTTTTATTAGTATTGTTTTGAGACACAAGGAGTTACAAAGCAAGTAAGCTGGTATATCAGAGTTTCCTTATTAAGGTTTTTTGGTAGATCGATTTACTACATACATGTTCTTTATTCTTAACTCTCGATCTGGATCTGTGCGAAGGCTTTAGCTGAAGAGAAGAATTACGGTATAATGACTTTGTGATTCACGGAAAAATCTTGTACAAATAAAGTGGGATTCATAGTTAAACGAATAGGGGTTCGAACCCGCGGCTTTTTCAGTTAAAGCTAAGCGTTTGAGTAGGGATAATTTTAGAGTCTTGACTTGATAAAGAATTTCTTATGCTTTTACTCGCTTTCAGCAGGATATTTAAGGTATTAAGGATCCCCTTCCTAACTAGGAAATAAAAAGGCTTCCACTAAGTGAATATGAAACTAGGTATACGCTACTCTCGAAATTGTAAGTCTGGGAATACTAGGGAAACTGAATTTTAATTCAGTTTCTATATAATAAGTGATTCTCATAACAAAACCTATTAAATCCCGAATTATACTAAGAGTTTTGCTAAGGAATCCCTTTCGAGTCCAAACGCGGAAAGGTTTAAGGGAAGTGTCTTACTGCGCGTGTACTTTTGCCATTTCACCTTACTTTTTTTACAAGACATATTAGAACCTCTCAAGCAATCCGCACTGTTCAAAACCCTTTTATAACATTTTATGCATTTCCCTACTGCACAGAGCAAGAACTTTGCTGTTTTTATAAACTTAGGTAAGAGATTATTTGACTTATAGTTTTTGGCATTACATACTTCCGAATATTCTAAATAGAAAAGAAGGCTCCGTCCTAAAGCTCGCATTGTTTTAAACTTTACATTATTATATAGAAAAGGGTGTGCCCTAGTGTTTATACTTCTAGCTCATCTCAAAATCTTTCTTTTAGTTCAAGCTTAGAGGATTTAAGATATATAGTAATGAGGCGATAAAGTTTTTAAAACCCTATTACTAGTCAGAGAAAACACTTCCGGGTGGGGTACTCCTTACAGAGGCATCTATTTTGGGTCTACTTTAATTACAGTATATAGGGACCCCGTGTGGGATTTCATATGCATATGATAGGGAAATAGAGCTCTATTTAAAGAATAAGAGGACTCAGTTAATACAAGGAATTTTTCTTTTTTTCATTAAAAATTACATATTACAGCTGAATAACCTGCCCTGCAATAGAAAGATAAAAGATAACTATTCTCAAAAAGTATACTAAGCAGGAGTTTTAGAGATTTACAACTATAAAAGGGGAATAACTTTTACAAACTAAAATTGAATAGTAATTTGTTATATCCATCCGCCGGAGATCCACTTTCTCAGAGCAGATTATCCCCTTTTTAAAACCCAGTATCTTTTAGGAAATTATATGTTAGCATTGGGTGAATAAAGATTCTTACTATAAGTTTAATCTTTAGGACTCTACCTATAAACTTATTGATAAATAAACCCCGGTTCTAAAGCTAAGTCCTTTTATCTCGGGACTTTCTTACCCGTTTTTTTGTTTACAATTCTTTTTTGGACTTAGGGCAGGAGACAGTCTAATTCAGTGTTGGATAAAACTCTATACCCCGTTGCGCTTTGACAAAGCTGCCGAGAAAGCCCTAGAAGAACCCGCTAAATAATTATAAGGGCCCTAATTGCAATAAAAACATCTGCCTATTCTTAACCTGCTTACATACCATTCCTAAACTCTATCTGCATACTTTTTATTAAGACTTAAAGACTTTGAAAACTTATAATAAAGGGTGTTTTGACTACTTAGGATCACAAGGAATTCCATAACTAAAGAGAGAAGTTTCCTAGTAGAGGTGTTATGCTCTTGTTTTTTAGTAGTGGTTATGTTAATAAATTCGTATAAGTGGGGAGTCGCTATACTATATTTCTTTTAAGGGTAAGCTAAGAGAAATTTGATAAAAGGTATAGGCTTGGGCTTTAGGAGCCTCTAAAAGACTTAGAAGATACATATAGGGAGTATAGCTACAGGTATTGCAGGTGGAAAAATGCAGAGTCTAGCTTTTAATTAAGGGTTTTATAGCTCTGAAGAGGCGTATAGTTATAGTTCCCTACGAGGAAAGGTATGCATAAGAAACAAAGTCTTACAAGAAGGGGAAAGGAAGTCCGCGGTGCTGAAGACGGGTACTACTAAGATAAGAAAAGGAGCTCCTTTGCTTTTCGGTTGTTAAATCCAGAATTTTGTATAAAAAGAATCGAGCCTTAGGTGAGGTATACTTGATAAGGAAGATTTTCCTACTAATTTGAGTAAAAAAAAAAAAAGAATATTCCGTTAGTCGTAAGTTGAACTGGAGTTCCGATATAATATAATTCACAAAAAAGGAATTACTCAAGTGTATATGATAGGAGACTTTATTATATGAAATAAGAAAGTGGTTCATTAATATAGGCGGGATTTTCCATTTAAGGTAAGGAACTTACTTTAGCGGATCTCGGCCTTGGTAGTTGTACTTGTTTTGTACCCTTTTATTATTCTCCATTGTTCTTAAAGGCCCTTTATCTTACCGAAAGGGGTTGCTGGGTATAGCTTTTTTAATATCTATTTTTTGAGTTATATACTCTAGAAATTTAGTGCTTTTGTTAAGATTCCAGAAAATGCTGTATAGTATAAGGAGTTAAGATCTTAGTGAGGCGACTCGATAGAATGTATTTTGCCGAAGCTGCAGGTTTGAATCTTTTTTTATGTGCTAAAGTTTCCTTTTTTAAGTTCCCTCATTAGAATTTATATTACGAAAAAACTTTTTTACAAGCAAATTAAGAAGACTCCTTAATTTGCGTTCCTTGGGTTCTTCTAAGTTTTCCGATTCCAGATATAAATTGGGGAATAAAAATTTTGCTAGTCAGAAACATGTATAACTGCCAACTATAAGGTTTTTCCAGAGGTTTACAAGAGAGAATGAGTTTAGTATAGAGAGTCTAAACTTGTAATAAGTAATAAGGCTCCTTTTTTGTTAAAAGTTTTTCTGGTATCAGTCCCCTTCTAAAGCAATTATACTAGGGTTTCGAAATCCGTATCCTAGTACGGCGGTTAGTCTATTTTCTTTTTGCAGAACCCGTTAGTAAAATTCCAAAATTTCCTAGATTAGCCCCCTCTTGTGGTAGTATAAGGGAGCACCACCTCTACTTTTTATAAAAATAAGGAATTCTTTCGTAATAAACCTACACAAAGCAAACTTCCAAGAGCCCTTTTTATATAGAGCATATATTTCAATATATATTTAGATAGAAGGGTTGCCTAAGGAGGCCCACTGCGGAGTACAATTAAAGTAATAATACTAAAAAGCTATACAAGGGTTTCATATGTATTAAAAATGAAAATGTCTCTGAGAATTCTAAGCGGCTAGTGACATATACTAAGTAAGTACTTCCCTTATAAATAAGCGAATACTTACTAAATTTACTGAGATAGACAGCCTCTATTTTTGTTTGGCGATTCTTTTTTAGTGACCCCGTATACTGTAGTAGAGTTAGTAATACGGGCATTTACTAGGTTTTGATAAGCTCTTGTTTTGTGAAGGATTACCTATTGTCCCAATTCCTTTTCTAAATTGTTAAAAGTAAGGAAAGAGCTTGACATAGTGTTAGGGCGGGTAAATAAGATTCTCTCTTGAATTATTAAGATGCGGTAACTAACACGCATGGGTATCTTTTATAAATAATGAAATTTTCCACCCTCGAAAACTAAAAATCACATTATTATGTCAAGGACTACGTCTAACCCTTTCTAATATTCAGTATTTTAAGGGTAAACAAAAAAAGGGATCCTTCCTATCGAAACGGCGAGAAGTCGCGAAATTTCGTAATATCACAAAGCATAGGGTTCAAAAGGGTATTTCTGTATTTTCTAAAAGAGATTAAAGAAAAAGAATTTCTTAAGTCCTAGTTTTTGAAAAGTTAAAAAGCTCTTGTGTAATTTGAATCTCTGATCGAAGGCTTCTATTAAGCTCTTTACTTCTAGCTATCTTTAAGAAAAACCTAGGTAAAGAAAAGAGTACTCGTGGATATCTGCCCTTAGTTATCATGCTTAAAACTCGCTCCTAAATCGTAGACGGATATTACATAGTCAAACTGTATTAAGCCTAGAGAAATTATCTTACTGGCATCGTCGGATCCTATTAGGTAAAACTTTTGACTTTTCCTAGTAGTCCTAGGCTCCTTATTTTTAGAGAAACCCAGCTATTGCTTAAGGAAATTGAGTCTACAATTATGGAATCCCTTGAAAATTTGTATTAAAGCATATATCTATATCTTATCTAGATCGGTTAGCTCCTCACTAGAGGAACTTTAGAGAGCTAGTTTGAATTTCCTTGTACGGTAAAAATACTCACGATGAAGCAACTTTTATTTTGGTAATCATAAAGTGATACTTACTAAGTTTGTTTGGATTTTCTAGTCTACTCCGTCCGATTTTTGGAGTTAAAAGAGGGATCCTGTAATAGAATCTTCTTCTTTCAATAATTGCAAAGTACTTCAGGCGTTTTGAACCTACGACTTTAAAGTGGTCAAAACATTTGTATTACCGAATACCTACTTGGTAGGTAGATAATATCTACCTACTCTAATCCGTAGAACTTTGTAGGTTTTAATAAAAAAAAGCACTGTATCCTACTTTAGCCCTTATTCAATACAATCCTAAAATAGGAGTATACCTAGATTGCTAGTTTGAGTGCTTCTTTATACAATATTTTTAATAACACAAAGCATAAGAAAGTTGAAAGGGAGATCGACCCCTCCCCGTAAAATCATCAAATGAGGCTTCGCACTTAACATATATATATATAATATAATTTCGGAGGACCTATTCTCTTCCCTGAGACAACGAACCTAGAACCTTTTTTATCTAACCTGCAAATTTCACTACTTCGAGGAGTCGAGTTAAATCTAATAAACTGCAGTCTGGCTTAAGTTGAGATTACTCTTTATTTTTATTATCGAGGAGTAGTCTGGAAATGTGTGCAATTATATATAAGTATAGGTCGGGAGTGTGTAACCTTTTGGTTCAGGAACAGGTTAAAAACTAAAAAGAATTAGGGGATACCTTTATTTATGCCGTATACGACATATTAAGATCAGGACAATAATAAAGGTCAACCTTACTAGTAAAACAGTATAACTTGTTACGTTGTAAGTAAATACTTAAAATGGGATAAAAAAGTTTAGCTTTAGTTAACTATTATAGCCAAAGTCCAAGTGGTAAAACAGAGGTCTGCGGAATCCGCATGCAAAGGTTCGAGTCCACATTTACTCCAGGGGTACTTTTACAAAGGACTTGGGATGGATTAGAAGACATCGTGCACGGAATCCTTGACGCACAAAGAATCCCGAGGCTTGGGGATAATAAAAAGGAGTTTCCGTAATTGAAGGGGACTCCCGTGCTAACATTACTAAAAAGGTTTATACTTCTAAGCCTTCATAGAGTCAATTATGATACGATATAGGATAGACGGATTGTGTCTTAATACAAAACTATGTTAAATAAATCCGCTAGTTAAAGTACATTTCTCTTGGCAATACTTAGAAGTTCCGAATATGTTTATTGGTATAAAGTCTAGTATAAATTGTAAACTCAAATCTTTTTATATTGACCCGTGCGCGTAAGGATAGGTAAGTTGTTTGATAAGCGTTCAATAAATGTGCAAATTTAACGAGCTTGTTGTCTATTAGGCCCTTTTAGTTTTAAGACTTTTTCTTTATTAGGTAAAGAGTTGTATATAACGGAGAATTTTTTCTTTGTTATAGTTATTAATTTCGACAAGAGGAAATTAAAACCTCATGACAAAGAGTTATCCTCGGGCAGTCCTCACCAATACCTAGAACTTTAAATAAAAATAGTTGTGTTACAAACCCCAAGAGAGTAGTATTCTTGTTGTGGTAGCCATCACCTCATTCTTATCCTGGGGAGAGTCCTTATATTCTTATAGCCCCCTTTCTTTTTAGTTAGCGTACTTACTTGTTGTGATCCTATCGTAATAATCTAGACCTAAGCACAATCTCACAAAGTACTTACATTTTACCTGAACTAACAGATTATGCTGTAAATAATTTCTAATTTGTTTTTTCGGAATAGGATTTCATTTCAATAGGGGATTACACAGGGTATACTTTTTTAATTCAGCACAAAGGTATAGTTCACAAAAGCTTTGAAAGTACTTTAATAAAACACAAATAAAGGCTCAGGAATCCCTTTAGGAATCTACCTCCAAGAAAAGCACAGGATGTATAGAGCTCCCTCTTTTCCCCGGGCAGGATTATACATTCAAAAATGAGAAAATTTCCCTGGCAAGGGGTTTCGAGAGTTAAGGAGCCTAATAAAGTTTGATTATTTCAAAGAGCGTTCCTCTATCAACTACAGTTATTTAAGCTGCGCGGTATAACATATGCAGTAGGGCTGCTTTTAAATAAAGATAGAGATAAGGAATTTCTCGTTAATAGAGCAAGCAACCTATAAAAAGTGTAAAGTTGAGTTTCGCCTAGAAAGCTAAGAGGCTGGATCTCCTGATAATGAAAAGACCTTCGTTCATAAGCTAATCTTTATTTGAATTCTATCTTTTGATCAACGGGATCCTTCCTATAGTGGAAACATAGAATCTATCGGCAGCTTATATTATACAAAAAATTGACCCCGATTGGGGTGTGACATAAAAAGTTCGAAGGGAACCCATAAAAGATTCCAGTACAACTAAGAATTAAGTAAAGAGCTGAGCTATAAGACTTGCCCGCGTTCCCTCAATGGTGTGTATGTGTTATTGTTTGAAGTTCTTAGTATCCTGCCTCAACCAAATTATATAGATAAAGGAATACCCTACTGGGATCCAACAATTTATAAAGTTAAAAAAGACCCGACTCTAAGTTATATCAAGGCGCATAAGGGAGCCTTTGGTAGTACAATATAATAGATATTAGAATCAAGAGAAATCCTTTTATTAAAACTTCCTGTTTTGTTTTCTTATCGTAGCATTTTTTGTGTTTCTGTAGCCCTTTCTTAAAAGCAAAAATGAGAGCATTATCTCATACAAAAACTCAAGGACTGTCTAGAAATGAAATTGCAATAAGGGTTGGTGGAGAGAGTACTTTGGTATAAAAAGCGGATTTATAGGGATCCGCGTCGAAATTTTGAGTAGTATTGGTTAACAAGCAAAAGTGTTCCGGAATAAAAGTATAAAAACCTTTTTTACTAATCCATGATATAGGAGTTGCTCTTCGCTATTAATAGAGTGCGAAGTCCATTTTAAAAGTTGCTTAAAATAAAACCCAGTTTTTTATAGGTATGCAAAGCTTGTTTGTTTACACTTATTAGATTCTCTACTCCAAACTAGAAAAAGGCTAAAAAATTTCACAGCTATATAAAGCATTTCCAGTGTTCCAGTTAACCCTTGAGTTACTTAATTAATTTACCTAAATTAGGGTACGAAGTTAGAGTCTTAATGATACGCAATTTATAAAATAGAGTTTAATTCAGTGAAGTACAAGAAATGCAAATTTTAACTTGCTTTGGGGTATAGCAAAAAGCGACGTAATAAGAACTATTTATGATACTTGAATTCCACGCCTCATGAAAAAGTGTCTTGGGTTTGAAGCACTTTAGTTCTAGTTATTCTCCTAAAATTCCGGATAAAGCATCTCTTTCAAAACCTTATTTAATCCGGACGGGAATTAGTGCACCTAATGTGTTCCTTTGTCCCAAAAACCAGCCGTTAGCTCTTCATAAAGGAAACTTTCAAGATATCGCTTAATAGAGCTAGTTAAGAAAAAGGAGATCCGTTGGAGGCTATAAGAGCTCCGCTGAAAACAAGAAAAGCTTTTTTAATACTGACTCTGAATGAAGCGCGGATCCTTTGCAATAGGTTCAAATCCACCTAGCGCTTACGATTGCTTAGATTCGAAAAGCTAGAAAGAAATTTTGATTGTTAGAACTTCCGTAAATGCTTGTCTGTCTTTTTCCAAAATTTTAGCTATCAAGTCTAAAGCAAGTTAAACACCTTTTTTTAAAGGGGCATGCCGCTGCTATAAAAAATAGAAAAATAACTTTTAAAGAGGTCCTTCTTAATGTTAGAATTTTTATAGTTTTGACTTTACCGCCCCAAAAGGAATCCAAAAAGTGAACTGAAAAATACAGCAGCTTTATAAAATCTAGTAGGAAAGATACTTAACTCTAGAGTACCCTTAGACACAAGGCAGCGAAAATAAGTATTGAGCCTTATGAGAACTTTTAGGTTTTATACTGACAATGTACGCCCTTTCTAGCAAACAGTTAAGGAAAAGGAAGCCCAATATCACTGTAGTTTACTTCTTTTCTTTATAGAAATAGAACAGGATATCCTAAAAAACTCGAAGACTCTGTTTTTATGGTATCAAACAAGTCATTAGATAATTTTTAGAAAGATACTGCTTCAAAAGGAGCTTTTTGCAAAAAAGGAATGCACTCAAAAATACACTATAAACTTAGAATGCTTCTGGATTTACCGGGCAAAACTCTTAAAAAGTAGGCCCCTTGTAAATTTGATATGTTATATGACAATACAGAAGCCAAAACCCTTTCACTTTATTCGGCTAGTGCTGAAAAAGGGGAATCGATTGAAGAGAATATCTTTTTTCTTTTCAATCTCCGCACTATTCTGAGGAACTTTTTATTAAAGAAACTTTTACTCAGAATTATCAAAACGCTCTTAAAAATAAGGACAAGCTCAATTTATATTGAATTTTTCTAATCTAAACAGAAGCTTACTATACCCTTTTAGTCTCGGTTTTTATATTACTAAAGACTGAGTATTTTCCTGCAGAAACTTCCAGGCAAGTTTTAATATACTTTTAGTGGATAATTTTACTTAGTTTAGTTAGTTTTTTTCGATAAAGTAATTTTAAAGGAACTCTTTTCGTACCAAATTAGGACCCCCTTTATAAAGAAGTTTGAGTTAGGATATAGTGGCGAGTTTTTGGCAAAAAAATTTCTATTGTAATTCGTTTTTATGAGTCAATCTTTTTTTCCTTAGTTAAGATATCCTAGGTTCTAGTTTATGTCAGAGTTTCATTTTACTAAAGTGTCTAATAGGAATAGGGAGCTTCCGGATTTCGAATAAAGTAAGTATAATCTCGTACGGGCGAGGGTGCCTCAAGGGTATAGTATAGGGTGAGATTGAATTTAATTATAGAGTAATTTGCTTGTGAACCAGATAGGCCTTTTGCTATGTTACCCGAAGTTTCGCGTTATAACATCGGGTTAAGTATAACTTGTTAGTTTTCGTCCCTTTTTAATTAAGAACATTTCTTAGATTTAGAGGATTTCCTGAACCTGAATAGGAGAGTCGGGCCTAATGGATTTTTTAACCGTACACTTTAGAGAATTAAAAGTCTGACGGATCCATTCTTTATAGCAAGGTATTCTCAGGGATTTCCTCCTAAAATTTCTGTCTTAGTTCCAAACTCTTTTAGGTATTAAGCTTAATCTCAAAATTTTTAGAGCAACGAGTCCGACTCTTCAGACTATAGTTACACCATATCGCGTAATTGTATAAAAGTGACAAAATTTCTCTTAGATCTCTTAGAATTTGGATCATGCTAACCGGAAACGTGTTATTATTAACAAGTGCTCATCTACTTCTCTAAACGAGGCCCCTTTTATTGGATTCAATAAATGCAAATTAGCTGTGATACTTAAGTCCTATAAAATAAAAAAGAGTAACGCGAATCTTAAGCAGGGGTACTCCTCTAAAACTCCTTTAATTGTTATAAATTATATAAGTTAATTCTTTTGACAACATAGGTAATGTAATTAAACTAATCCAGTTTCAGAAAAGTGTACTGAGCGCTTTCATCTCTAGTCTAGTAAGAGGTGAGGCTTTTGCGAAGTGTCCTGACTAAAACCGTATTCTTAGGGGTTTTAACTTCCTTTTTATTCTACTTATATGGGTGCAAGGGGTTCTAAAAAGCAGTTTAGTTCGCTTTATTTCATAAATCTATAGATACCTAGTAAATAAAGGGGAACCCAAAAAGTAGTAGGCCCAGATATACCAGGACTTCGTAGAATGTATTGTACAGATGCTCCTTTTCACCGCGTTGTTGAGTTACACTAAAATTCTTTAAAAAAGAGGATTTAAACCTCATTTATTTTACCGGCACGAATTCCCATATAGACTAAATCAAATCAGAGAAAGGCGGCAAGTCAAAGGGAAGACCTTAACCTTAAAACCTAAAAGGGTTTAGTAAAAACTTTTCGCGTTACTAGTTAATCTTGACAAAAAAAACTGACTTTGAGAAGGAGTCCGGCATATATTTATGTTTTTTCTTCTTAAAAAGGACATTAAACGGGAAGCTGCTCTGAAATGCGGAATTTATATCGGTATTCCAAAAAGGTAAGCTTGCTTAAAGAAAGAACAACTATATAGTTTAGGTTGATGAACTCATTCCTAACGCCCCTATCACGGTTAGTGAACTATAACTCTATACCTTTCTCCTTATTACAATCTATTATAATAAAGTCAAAACTCTTGTGGTAAGGACAGTAGTAGAGTGTGTGGAACTAAAGGTTTCAAAGTTCTTAAGAAAAACTATAAAAAAAGAAGTGTCGATGAGGGAATACAAATTAAGGGGTCATATAGGGTCGGCTTTCACCTCAAATCCCAGTCAAGATATAAGAATTTTAGAAAAGGAATCCTGGGACAAGCAAGGCAGTTAAAATGTATATAAAAAGTCTTCTTATTCCTTACAATTTTTTGCTGTACAGGGTACTCTCAAAATAAACAAGGAAGGGGCTAGCCTAGAAAGAGTTGAAATTGAGTAATTAAGGATATAGGTATTCAGAAAATAACTAAAGCTAGAGGAATTCCTCTAGTTACAGAAGTAGAGTGAAAGTCTTACTCTCCTTTTGTTGCCCAGTCCCAATTCATAAGAAAAGGGGTCTACAATAAAAGAGGGATTTCCTCAGTTATCAGTGCCTTTAAGGGGGAATTCTTGACACCAAAGTTGATACTAGATAGAGAAACAGGAGCTAATTCCCATTCATTCCTTTATAACTAAAAAGTTTGGTGATGTTTAGGCAGCTAAAACCTAAGGATCCCAAATGAAAAAGACTGGCATTAATATTAATTCGGGAGATAAAAGTCTAGAGCATAGTTTATCTAAACAGAGTCCTGTATTACTACGTTGTTTTTGTGAAACCACCATATAAGTACTTACTTCTTCAAAAATAGACAAGCTTTTGCTAGCAACTGCCAAATAAAATGAGACAAAAATCCGGTTGGATCCAATAAAAATAGGTTTTCTTTAGATTAGACTTAAATTATAATAATTATCTTGTTAGGGAACTTTCCTCAATTCTATGAGTTTTATGACCCCGCCCAGGTGGCGGTAATCCAATGCTATATATATAAGATTCTCTACTCTTTGTATCTGCCTTTAACAAAAAGGAAAAGTTTCCTAATACGACTTCGACTAAGAGTTAAAAAGGGCAAAGCTCATACTTAACCACAAAGTTTTAGTAAGGATTTCAAGGATTAAAAGCGTAAACCGAAGCTCTAATGTGTTAGCCAAAAAAACTTATGTCAAAATCTTTAGTAAAGTTGAGGCATTATCTTGGAAAAGTATATACTTTAATTAAATAATTAGAGGGTCTATTCTACATGTAGGAGTGGTTTCCTATAGTCGACTTCTTAGCCAAATCTGGTGAAATTCTACGCTGTGAAAGGTTTCCTTATTATATACATCGGAATGAAAAGCAAAAAAGCTGAGATCAATTTGGTAAAAAGTCTACGACAAAGTTTGCTAGAGTACCTCTACTTAAATCAGATAAAGAAAGCGCTATTAGTGTACTGAGAAAATAGGTGCTAGTTATAGGGCTTGCGCGATTACTTGAATTGGGATAACCCTTTGTCATCAATCAAAAAAGACTTTTGGTTTTCTTTACTTTATACGACCCGAGAGTAAAAGCTTCTAGTAAACAGACTCTTGTAATTAAGGTGTAATCTGAAACCCATATAATATAAATATTGCTTGAAAATGGGTTGACCCCAACGTTTGGCGCATAGGTGGACAATATTCTTCTCAAACAAAATCTTTAAACCGTCTACCAAAAAGTTTCGAGAGAGTACTCGTCAAGGTTGGATTTCAATTCATTCTATTTATATAAGTATATAAGTGATTTTCCCCCTTTTTCTTGTTTTGTAACTCTACTCTTTTAAAGGGCTTGTCAACAATGCAAAACAAGTTTGGAATAGGTAAATAGGTAAGTATTGTAAATTAGAAAATCCCGACTTACTTATCTCGGGAAAGCTTTAGTGAAAAACACATCAAAGTAGGGCGTCGCGTCAGAACAAAAGTGAGTTCTTGTCTAGTCCCGGAAAATTTTCATTTCAATTTGTAAAAAGGGCCCTTTATGCTCTATTCCTATCGTCCTATTGTAGAGAAGCCCTAGTCTATTCTAAAAGCGCCTACGTATAAAGTATTCCTTTCTGCCGTTTTACAAAATACCCTATAGGATTTCTTGGAAACCTAATGCTTATAAGTGTCCTTAAAAGTTTCAACTATAAGGATTGTAAGATTTACAGTTGAGAATCCTATTTATTACACTCCCTATACCCCAATTAGATTTTTCAATAAAATACGGGACTCCAGAGTACTCAAAAAGGTACACTAAAATCAAGAGAGCCCATAATAACGGGAATCCCCTATTCTTAGATTAAAAGCAGCTGGTTATCCTGTTAAGGCAAGAAATAACTGAAATCTAATTCTTAAAAAAATCTCTTTGGCCCCAATCTTTCTCGGTTTTAGGGGTTCCGTGTTAGTGCATATCGTAACCTACTTGTATTTGTATAAGAGGGTTAACCTTGCTTTAACTATGCTGGAATTACTAGAGGTCACTTAATCGGAAAAAGTGTTAATCAAGAAACTTCCGCGAAATTCAGGCTTTTAGGAAGCTGAGGCATAAGTTTGAAAGGCAGTGCCCTATAATCTAGCTGCAGGGTGTAAGTTATACTATATCTCAGAGGAATTATCCCCTTTAAACAAAAATTAAGACTAGAAGTCTATACTACTAAGTAATTACAGATAAGATTTTTCAAATGCTAGATTCGAAGTGTTCCTCGACCTTTTTACCTTATTAAGCAAATTCCCTTAGTCCCTTAGAGCTAGTCATAAAGCTGTCGCCTTAGTAAAAAAAAGATACACCCTGCATAAAGAAGCTCCCTTTTTTTTTTACAATCTCTCTTTCTTGTTACAGTTAATTAATAAAAATCCCTAGACTATGGGCGGGGTTGTAATACCAAGTGTAGATGGCAATATTGCGTATGGAGTTTCTTTTTTACTTTCCCGGGAAATCTCTTATATCATACTTCATTTTTGAGATTAAACTGACAAAAGAGAAGCCCTCTTACCAAGTCAAATTTTAGGCTTTCTTTTTAGGTGACCTAGAATAAAAAAGTAAGGGAATACATAAGTAAGCACAAGTCCAGGGGTAACCCTTTTGCGAAGAGATCCACTTTTTTATAGTATCAAGAGTTTTTTTAGAAAGAATCCTTGTTTATCCGCTTTTTTATAGCTTTTCTCAACCCAAACCTTAATGGAGGGCCTTTACTGAGTGAGCCCCTGCAATCAACTAGGAAGATGCCAAACCTTTAAAGTCTTAAAAAAATAAGAGTATAAGAAATTCCTCATGAACTTGAGGGAGTCAATTACCTGAGTTATTGAAATGGGTTAAATATTTGGAACCACTGACTTTGTACTTCATCTAAATTGCTTAAGCTTGCACTTAACTACGGGGGTCCGACCTTTATCCTATAGAGCTTCTCCACTTCCTTAGATATACATATAGCAAGGTTTTGTTGGTAGTGGTTATGTCAAAATAGGTTTAGAGTTATTGGTATAGAATGCTTTTTGGTTTATCAAGTTAAGGATGCTTTAAAAACTTATCGGAGTGATCTCTCTTGTATAAATTACAGGAGCTTAAGAGAGGTAAATTTACCCTTTATTAGTACAGAGTTTTTTGGGATGTTACAACGATTTGTGTGACTATTTGTCCAATATTTGGAGTGTCCTGTGCTCTTCTTAACTTGACTTTAGTATAAGCTTTGCATAGATCTTATAACATATAATGAAGGGAAAGCCTCTCCTTATATGACCCAGCACTATAACCCTAAAGACAAACTAGAACTATTAAAAAATTTTTTCTACTTTTAAGTCTTTTTAATCTGGTTTATACTATAGCTTACTGTCCAGTACAAAGTGGGACTTTTTGTGCATACTCTTAATTATATTATCTTATTATCTTGTGACTCTCTAAAAGAAAATCTTAGTAATTTCAGAAAGGAAGCTATTAGCTCTCCTTTTTACTTCAAGGAAAGGTCGCTCAGGTTCTTTGTTAGCTGTCTCTGAAAAAGTAAGAGACATTAACTGCGATAGAAAGCAAAGCAAGGATAAAGACTTGTACTCCTTATATTAATATTAAGAAGTCCCTTATAATATAAGAGAATAACTGACCTAGAGTCTTCCTATACTTGTATCTTTACCTATTGAAAGGAGTGATTTTTTTTTACTTTTGCCCTAAGGGATACCTATGAGAATTATATCCAATCTAAAAAGCATACCTATGCCTTTATCGGACTGACTACTAGGCAAAGAGCCGGGTTTGGTATTACCATATTAGAAGAAACGCGGTTCCCTATCTAATATACGAAATCTAGGGAATGTGTAGAAATTTTAGGGCTTTTTTTAACAAGTTCGGCCGTTACACAAATGAGAATATAGATTTTACCTGAGGTAGCAAAAGACTCGAGGCTCATAAAAAGTCAATTTACTTTTAGCAAGGAATCCTATCTAGGAGGGGCTCTATTCCTGCGACGCTTTCCATCCCTTTACTTGTTATTCAAAAAAATTTAGCGAGTAGGTGTAAGATAAAACAACTATCTAGGATACTAGAGTTCCCGGCTTCACTTCATGGAGGTGGATAACCCAAAAGAATCGGATTTGTCAAGGCTCGACCTATTAAATCTTTTTATCTTCCTTTATATAAGCCTAGGCTTTTTCGGGAATTCTAAGGTTTTGCGTTGTGTTTCACCCGTATTGTAACAGATATAAAGAGGAAAATCCTTGTTCAGAAATGTAGAATAAAAGCTTAGAAAAGAATATGGGTATTGTTTAGAGTTTTAGATGTCCCAACAAAAAAGTATAGCTTCAGTTGAAATCTTTCTATCTATAATTATATGGTTTTGCTCCTTTTGTCTTATAAGGATTCCCGTGTGTTTTTTTCCAAAGCGTAAATAAGTGGACGCAACTCAGGGCAGATATTGAAATCCTAGATGAGGTGTTAATACTCTATAATAGAGAGATCAAAAATAGCATTGATTTTATTTTATTCAAAGCACCACTGTCGAAATTGAAGTAGTAGGGTCTCCGCGGGCTAAAGCACAAGAAGATTTTTTAATAGTTTTGAACCCTTTTACTCGGAAAATGTAGTTTAAAGTGTACCAAGGATAACCCTTATCCAGGTTTTACACTGGGTTAACTGTTTTCCTAACTTGTAAGGCTGTGTCTAGAAGTGAGCAAAGAATAACCTCTTTTAAGTAAGCGATTCTTATAACGAGTAATAGGCAATTTTTGGGTAAATCCTTGCTTGGTAAGCTTTTGGCCTCAAGGCTAATATCTTTTCTTGTAGATTTGAAAGTACTCTTTATTACGACTCCTATCAAATCCAGACGTTAAATAACTAAAAAAAGAAAGCTAGTTTTATTCCTTTCGGCGACCTTAGCCGGTTATACCTGTCTTGAGTTTGTGAATTAACCTCTTTTTAAATACATGGATTTTGATTTTGTCGGTTAAGTAAGTAAGAGTTATAGTTATACTTGTTTATATTCTTTAGATGAGTTTCTATTTCTCTTAATTTAATAAAGGAATGCTTGCATTACAACAGTGAGACCTAAATAATTTTAACATTAAGCTAAACCTCACAAGTTGGGCAAGGTGTATTTGAAGCTAATATCCTTAAATTAGGGACAAAAGGAATCCCTTTAGTAGACCTCGTAGTATAGTTAGTGTAGTTCACTTATATATATAGAAAAAGAAAAGTTAGGGTTTAATCTTCAACTACCCTGTGTTACTTTGATAAATCTTCAATTAGTAAAGGGTTCAAAAACAAATAAAAATTCAATAAAATTGGACTTGAATATTTCTTTGGTGGTATAGAATTGTCTCACAAGTGCGAAAACCCTTAATTAAGTGTTGCGTCAAGGGTTTCAAATACTACTAGGGAGCTTCTCGAAATCTTTATGTTTCTAAAAGTGTTTTTATAGTTCCGTGTATCTGACTTTATTAGTGTCGGAACTTCTAAAGCCCTAAGGCTAATACTATAAAATGAATGATTTCCGAATCAGTAAAATTTTTAGTAAGGATTATGCTTTATTGATAGAAAGGGACCAGGATAGCTCATAGAGGTTTAGTACAAATTTCGATCTATTATAGTATTCCCTCCGACCCCCTTCAGTTTTCGATAAAAAGGAGCCCTTACTAAGGCAAGTAAGTTCGTTTAATCATGCGAATTCTTGTCAAATAAGTTACTGGTATAAACCGACTATCAAACTTCAATGCTCTTTACTTTAAAAGGAGATTTTTTTGTAAGCAGTATTTAAGGAAATTTTGTTACCTAAACCTAGGTAGTACTTGAGAGGTAATTCTGTGTAAATTTATTCATAGTACGTAAGATTCTACTTGTTATCTTTTTTGTACAAGAGTGAGGGATAGGAATTCTCAAGGGCTTGTATGAGAAAAGCTTGTGTATAATAAAAGTGGAGCTGTTAAGGTAATTTTTAAGAAAAGAAAAGTTTTTATTTCTAGTTTTAGAAGTCATAAGTCCCCGTTTACAGGTTTCCTTGACGGGGATACTTTTGTCGAAAGGAGGTCTTTTTTTAGTCTTTTCTTCTTGCTAATTCAGGAGTTCCTAAGCGAGAGCTATTCTATAAGAGTCAACTTCGTGCTCGATTTTGATAAATTGAGAATTACAAGTTTTTCTATTAAGCCTTAGCTTTGTCTAATACAAGAATTAACTCTATATAAGCGTATCTCTTTCCTTTAGAATAGAAAGGGTATCCTTCCATATCCAGCAACCTTGGAGAATCCCCTTTTATTAAATATGTATGTTCCTGAACTAGCGAACCTCTACCCTTATTTATTAGGTACTGAGAACGGTTGCAATATGATACCACTTTATTTAAGTAGAACCACCTTGTTTTATTACCTTAATATATGATAATACAAGGTATGCCTTTTTAATGAGAATGTAACTTATTCCATAGGGCTTTAAAAGAGAGTAGAATTTTCGCAAGCCGAATGAATCCCTTAAATGCTCTACGAATTTCCCCTCCTAGGTAGGTATCCACCTACTTTCGTGCCTTAATTATACTCCTCAGTTTACGGCTTCCCAAAGGCATTATTTTGTAACCAACTAAAATCTTGTATACCAATTCGAAAAGGTATAATATTAATTAGTAGGATCCCTTTTTTGTAGTAATTAAGTATAACTTATAAACGGAGAATTTTTTAACAAGGGCCTAAATCCTGTTTATAATTATAAATTGGAAGACAGTCTCTAGGGATGCTAGGTATGAATGTCCTGCTAAGTATTTTCAAGGATAAATAGAGATGCTATACTCTAATTTAGTGGAATCGCTTAGATAGAATAATTTAGTTTCTAGAAAACCCCATTAGATAGGAAATTCGAAAAGAGACTAAAGGTAAACAAAGCTGCACCTTATTAAGAAATAAGAAACTAAAATGCATGATTTAGGTACAAGGGTTGTTCCCTATATTTTATAACTATACTATATAAATCCGCGACCTAATAAGTGTAATCCAAGTATAATTATAAAAAATTTTTTTAAAGTGAGCCGCAATAAAGCTACGTTACACAAGACCCTATTAATCAATTCGGAACACCCAACCGATACGAGCTCCTTTTCTTAGGGAGTTCTAGCAGGGTTATTTTACCCGCGGGACTTTACAGGCGTTTATAAAGTAAAGTGAAAGGTTTATTGAAGAGTCTAGTAGTCATTCTCATTTCTAGTTTGAGGTCAAAAAATAAGGAAAGATTTTTCTATGGTTTAGAGGGTTTAACCCGGGGTATTATAAAGACAGGAAAAGGTAATTTCGCTAGGGGGCTTTTACTATATTTATATTTTTCGCAAGTCAAAGAGGAACACTTTTAAATAAGGGGGGCAAGTTATAAAATGAGAAAGGTATAACCCAAAAAGCAGGCTCAGAAACTTTAAAATTTAATATTAAAAAACTTAAGTCGCTCTTTAATTTATATATCCATAAGTGGCTTGCACTAAACAGCTAAAGCAGACTTTATTTAAAACAAATAACTCTAAAGGACTGGCTTCTTACAGAGACGGCATTAACACAGGATATCCTAGATTTTTTTAAAGATATAGGTGAGACAGCTCAATAGGAAACGGAAGGGGATAGATATAAAAAGTTTAAACCCCTTAACATCCAAATATAAAAAGAAGTTAGAATCTTCCGCGACTAATGAATAAAAATTCTTAGAGGAGCCTTTATACAAAAAAAGACCCCTTGAGAAGTGGATTTTATGAATTAAATTAGTAATGCAAAGAATATACTTTAGAAACGCATGTAACCGAGCACCAGGCAATAAGGGGATTCTCCTACCCCAGGACTTCCCGGGGATACCACTCATTTTGAACTAATGATAAATGACAACATTTCCTATAGTACTTATAAGACTAGGAAATCCCTATATTAGAACAGGGCCAAAATCTATAAAAATTCCTGCTCATATTGCAGGGGTCCCGCAAAGTTTGATCTATTAGAATTACTTTGTTTTTAAATCCCTTCCCCTTAAGGATTCCTATCTTACTTATAACTTAGAAAACACTTGTTAAAATGCAATTAAGGACGTAAACTCACTTACTTGAATGTAAAAACCTACTCAGAATGATTATAACTTTTGTAGGGAAAGAAACTCCTGAATTTTAATTATATACTACTAGACGACTCTTTTATCCGCTACATTTATTACCTTAAACCGGTTCTTGCACCTTATATTAATTAGATCTAACACTAACAAAAGTAAGAGCACAGTTTAACGGCAGAAACAGAGTACAGAATACGTCCGCTACAAGGGTTCAAGTCCCAGAACTCGTATTAACTCTATAGAAATCCGGTTGTAGTTGTTCGCTTTTTCGAGGCAGCCCTAATAAGTTACAGGATTTTTAAGTATTTCGCAAGGGCGGTAAAGTATTTAGAGTATAAACTTGAAGGATTTTTATCCGAGGTATTCCTTTAAAGAGCTTGCCTTTCTTGAAGGAGACTCAAATAAGTGAGTGTAAAGTCATTCCGTTATATCAAAAATCTTAAATAGCTTAAATAAAATTCTTTGTAAATACATGCCGCTGGTAAGTAATAGTTTTGAAAGGAGAAAGAGAACGGTCGACAAACACTTTAGAAAGTTTTTAGTTGAAAAGACAGGTTTTTTGTCGCATATTCATCACAAGGATTGCCCGATATATTACAGAAAGGGGAGGTCGGAGATTTATACTAAAACCCAGTCTAGAAGGGTTTGCAGGGACCCTACTACGGGGTGTGTTATTATCTAGTCTCCTATTACACAAATTTACTTGCCTTAATTAGCTCATTGATAGAACCCCTTCTCGACAATTTTTTGAATATAAGTTAAGGCAGACCCCGTCTATTTAGAATTACTGTGCATATTGATTTATATATATAAACTCTTGGCAATTGCTCGGGAAAAAACTATGTATTTAAGTTAAGACACATCTCCTTCTAGGCGGGCTAATCCTAGAAAAAAAGTAAATTACGCTGTTAATTATAAATAATATAGGATCTCTTATTTTATAAATTTCTTGTACGTGTAACTGCACTGCGAGCAGATTTGAATCGACGGCTTGAACTAAAATCTACCAAAAGCAAACAGGATTAGAATGGACAGCTAATAGACGACTCTTAACAGAATATTCTGCTTAACAATTCCCGTCTTTTTTGCGAGTATGAGTAACCCAAGACTTTTTTTATGTTTTATTTTTATAGGGTACCCGTCTCTAAAGGGGATTCCCTTTTTATATTCTATACATACATTACAAACAAGCCCATCCTAACTAATATTAGGGGATTTTAAGCTATAATTATAAGTAATGAGAAGGATAAAGCGTATAGAAGACCCCTGCCTTAAGTGTTTTGCGTTGTTTAATAAGCCAAGCTTTGTTTTTATAAAGTAAGCCCCTTTGATGTTGTGGTTTTAGTTATTTTTATTATATAGGAAATCCCTGTATACTAGATGAATTGTTATTAAAGTTTTTGCCAAAGAATTTTTCGGGGTTCTAAACCATGGGTTTCCTATCTGCGCTCTAGTAAGGATGTTAAAAAAGAGTAGCATTAAGGAAATAAATGGGTAGGGTCAAATCAGCCCTTTAAGATTTTCTGTTAAGAGCCACTTCGTCAAATTATTATTCTTTTGGGAATACACTCGATAAAAATTGAGGAACCTTGAAGGGAACTCTATTGACTCCCGTACGAAGTCCTTGAGCCAAGCGTGTGGTAATTTTCATTTTTTGGGATTTTCTTTATAGTTCAATTTAATTGTTATAAACTCTATAGCTTAATAGCTTAGTAAAACAAGGTTTTATCGGATTTTTAAGTATAGAATTTACGTATCTGGTTACTTTCTCTATGGTAGTTTTGAGAAGAAAAGGACCCCTTCTACTTTGTTTGGTAAAAGAGGATCCGCGTTAGTCTCACAACTTTTAAAAGGGATCGCTGTATGGGTATTGAGTAAATAAAAAGAAGTTGATGGAACCGTAAATTAAGTATAGTTCTTTTTTTATGAAAGAAATTCCCAAGAGCTGCGTTGAACATAGTTTCTGATAGGAGTATACTCTTATGAAGGGGAGTTTCCTAAATGCAAGCCTTTAATTATAATAGTGGAAAGCTCCCTAACCGGGGGTCCACGTTACTGTAAAAGAGCCTAGAATTGCGCAAAACCGACGCTTTTTGCTCAGTAATATTTAGAGAATATAGGAGAATCTCCTATGTAATGAGAAGCTTTTAGAGCCTTTTTAGGGGCTTTTTTAGTGCTTCTTGATACAAAGAGAACATAAGTTTCTGCTTCTAATTATAAAAATCAAAGCTTTTCTAAGAATTTGGTATGTCTGTTAAAAAGACTTTAGAATAGGCACTCATTTCAAAGTCAATTTAGTATTAATGTAAGAGTGTAAGGAGATACCCAAGTAATCCAGAGTTGTCTCTATAGGAAAGAATAAAGATGCCTTTTTTTAAACAAAGTTTAACTTAATTGTTCAGCTAAACCTTCAAATTTCCAAGCCTTGTTTCATTTTGGCCTAGAGAATAAAGGACTCCTCTTTTTTATTTTATCGCGTTCCTTTTGAGGTTTACTTCTGTTCAAAACTAGAATTTTCATGTAAAATAGGTAATCTATCGATATAGAGTAGAGCCCGCTAAGTCCAGTTTAGTTTAAAGATTTAGCCCAAAAGGCAAAGATAAAATCCTCTTTATAAGTCCCCTTTCCTTTTAATTACTAAAAATATTCTTTAAAAAGGTGGGCCTCGGTTCCTCATGCGGTAAGTCTTAAGTTTTTTATCCAATACGGGTACATAGTGTAGAGCTCCGAGCTATAGGGGAAAGTAAGACCCTTATTTATTATTTACTAAAAGGCATAGGTTTTGCTTACTTGCTAACTCTACGAACAGACATAGGAAAGTTGTAAAGTAGGTAAGAAAAAGTAAAGCTTACTTTTTCTGTTCCTCAACCTCCAATTAAAGATCCAAGGAATTTAAAAAGTAATTTAACTAAACAGAATAAGGATTTTTAAAGAGTCACTGCTGTAGAATATGATTTAGTAATACAGAAAGTAGCTACCCTTTCAAAATTAAGGACCTCCTACAGACCTTCCCAGAAAAACTCTTTTTAGTATCATTTTGTCAATAAGAAGATTTTGCTAGGCTTGATAAAAGAAGACTCCTTATATATTAAAAAGTATTGAGCTGCACTTTCCTAGGCTAATAAAGAGACGCATAACTCTGCTAAATAACTAGAGTAAGGGTCCTTTAATAAGTAAGCGCACTCAAATTCCTAACATTTAAAACTTAACAGTAAAAAATCGGGAAGACACTACTAATATAAGACTCAGGAGCATAACACTTAAGCTTTAAGGGTTTCTACCTACACTTCTTTTTCAATAATAAATATAAATAAGCTGTACTTTGAACTTATGGAGGGATCGCCCAACTTACTAACCAGATGCTAATTCTTGGTATAGATACCGCAGCCTTAGTCTTTTTTTTGTTGATAGTTGCCTTACTCTTATGATAGAGCATTTTTTTACTTAACTCATTTAATTATAATTATAGAGATTCTCAGAGAGTTTATAGCTTCGTTTGTATTTTATCGTGTAAATTGAAGGAAATTAAGAGAGAAATCTGTTACTTAAAATATTCTATCTAAGGAATTTGCTGAATATGCATATAATAGAAAAAGGAGTCTTCGTAAGAATATCTAAAAAAGGAAGGACGCTTATTAGCACTGCGTTAACGAAATTTTAATTCTCGGATATTTTAAAATAGAAAGAGGGGTTTCTGTACAGCACGAAACTCGGACATATAAATTTTATCTAGATCCCTCTCTTTCAAGCTATCCAAAACTAGATGTCTTTTTTTTGGAGGGTTATCCAATTATGTAAGCATAAACAGTTTGACTTTCATTTATCTCCTGTTGTGTGATAAATCTTACCCCTTTAAAAACCAGGATTCCTACTAATAAGTAGAAGTATTTAGCTCTCTTGTGCAATGAGCTATGCCTTCTATCTCACTAAAATAGAATACTATAGCACCCTGCTAAATGCCTATAAGTTTTCAAGAGAAAAAGGGGGGTTCCTGGGCACAGGGGTTGGCCCTAAATGTAACGGGTCTTTTATTACTGCTATTCATGTAGAGTCTAAGATAGGTAACCTAACGAAATAAAAGACTATAACTACTCGGGACCTTGGATTCAACAAGTGATTAAAAATTTTATATGATGGAAAAAGAACACTTAAGATTTGAAATTCTATGAGATTTATCTAGCCCAAAGTTAGGATATCCTTTACTTTTTAGTTTTCTATGAATGCGTACCCTTATAAGCCTTCTATATCTATATTGGCAAAGACTTGAGTGCAGTATACCTACAAACCCAGGAATATCCAGAGACTGAAAACCTTGTATTAGATCCCAACTAAGTATATGCATTTTCCTAGACTGCATTCGAGTAGTAAGCTTATGAGATTCAAATTAAAAGCTCTAAAGAACGAAATAGAATTTCAGTTGGCAGAGAGCGGAAGATTGGTGGGTGGGACCTTTTGTTATGGGGTCCCAATACAAAAATTAGGGTTATATTCTGGGCCTTAAGTGCATTTGCATTATTGCATTAGTAGGACTCAAGAAAGCCTAAACTAAAGGGTATGAGCGCTTCTAGTTACAGTTGCGCTCTTGCTATCTTAGGTATACTGAATTGGAGTAAGTCCTGCTTAAAATTTCTTTAAATAATATGCAAGGGTAGAGTTGCTAGCCTATATCTATATTATATACAGAATTCCGCAGCAAGGAAATTTAGGTATTTCAATATCATGTTAAGGTAAGGGCTGAGATTGACAAGAGTAGTATAGTAGCTCCTATTTTTCTTTTTATTTATTACCTAGCCGCTCTAAATTTAGAAAGCTGTTTTGATTTTTGCGAGTATTAAGTCTATTTCTTTAGGAATCTCGTCGGCTTCCTTGTATTTAAAATTATCATTTTGAGGCTAACTTTTTCTATTTTTTGGGTATGGTGCCCTTAGTTAGCTTGCCCTTTTTAATAAGGAGTCCCAATAATACTTAAGTAAACACTCCTACCTTACTATCTCAAACTCAGAAAGAATCCAGGAGCTACTGAGTTGGGTTAACCCTTCAAAACTAGGATATAGGAAGCCTAGAGGACTAAAAAATTCAAAATATTTCAATTTGTATTTATACCCCGGTTTGATAGAATTTTACAAAAAAGATAAGAAATCTACAAGTACACTTTATGAGTTATAGGAAATTCCTTTAATTATGTATTATGTCGGTTCAGGATTATCCTGGTGAAGCTACTTCGACTCCAGCTCCAGGTTTTAACAAAGTCGCGCTGTCTTTGTATAGTTATAATAAGACTTTCGTTGAGTCTACCCCTCAACTGCAAAAAATGGACATAGCTTTGACTTCCAAAGCAGTCACTGTAAGAAATCCTGGTAATTAAGTACAGGACTTAGGCCCGGCTCAACACTAGATTTTACTCTTGTTATCATGGCGTAATATGGTTCACTATACCTTTGACTTTCCCTAATCCGGATCAACAAACAACCCATTTCAATCAACCTATAATTTACAGGGCGTATAACTCTTACGATTAAACCTGGGTTAAAAAACCCTGATTACGTGCTATATAAACTAAAAGAAATTAAGGGAATGCGGTGACTTCTAAATTGAACAAGAATCCTGAATTAAACAGTAAATGCTCTTAAGAAAAGATGGAGAGGTATTCTGCTGAAATATTACAACATTAGTTATTCAAGTTTTTTTAGAGACTTTAATTCCTGTATAGGGCAAGAGACGGCATCCTGCTTTTGAATTTGAAATAGTTCCTAACTTATCTCAATCTATAAAGGTTTTTTAACGAATATATTCTAGGGGTTTTTAGAAATTTCATTAGAATAAAGAATCTAAACTAGCTTTATTGAAGTACAAGGGGGGCTATACAGGAAAATACAGAACTAGTAAAAGGAGTCCCAATAAAAAGGGCTCTTAAGACCCTCAAAACTAGCTTAAAAAAGATTGCATTCAAGTAAACAGCTCGATTTGATGGCCGCAGGCTCTACTTTATTGCAGAAGCTGACATCTACATTTCACTCAATCTTTGGAAATCTGGAACTTACACAAAAAAGGGGTACTTTTTTTAATGAACAAATATCAATATATGCAGGAATCTTAAGGTTATTGGGTAAAAAAGAATAAGAAAAGGGTTACCTATGAGGGTCGCAATAAGACTTACCTGTAAAACCAAAAAAGTAAGGGAAACAGGGTCTTGAAGTGTCTATAACTTTACCAAAACATTTTTTTACTAATATTTACCGAGAAAAGCATTCGCACCGGGAAGAGTATTTACTTATCATACTTTTCTTCAATTAAACCGGCTCTAAAGAAGAGAAGTCTTCCTTATAGGGTAAGTCATCAAGTCCGCGCTATACAAAATGAGAATTTACAGTACTCTTTTTGTGCCAAAAGTACCTTACATGGGTATGGAGTGGACGCACCGCGGGTCCAAAAAGAGTTAATTGCACTTAATCCCAGTTATGGATATATCGAGAAAGTCAACAAGATAAGAAGCAAGCTACAACCCTAAGTGGACTAAAAGTAAACATAACTTTCAAAATCTTAGAGAAACTCCAACTACATGTATTTTATTTATACATATATTAAAAAGACTGTGGCCCTCAGACCTAGAAGTAACTGCATATTTTATACCATACAGTAGGGACCCTACAAATTGTTAGCCAACCTATTAAAAACTTGCCATCTTGTTGGCGAGAATCCTAGACCCCTTAAAATCTAAAGGAACTTTTAAGCGAGATAACTCCTCTATTTAACAAAAGTCAATTCTTTTTAGTACAAACCCAATTAGGAGTCAACAAAGTTTAAATATCTTTGTTTCTTCAATCTAAATCCTTTGCTTGTTATGGCACTTCCTTAATATTTAGTATCACAGGTTCTTTTTTATTATCAAAGTCATTTTCAATTAAATTCTGCTTTTTTAGCTGAGAGTTTAACTCATCCGATTCCTGGGTTTTCCTGACCTCAAATTCAATTTTCATTTAGCGGATATTCTATAAGGAATCTTGTCAATCAAATAGATAACACATAACAAAAAGAAAACCTCCATTAGATTTACAAGTTCTGCGCTTGTTAGTTTCCAGTAACTCCTGAGGCAACAAATCCCTTTTTTCTTTTTTAATACATCCGAGATAAACCCCGGACTTTCTAAAGTTTTATTATTCAAAAGCATTTAGTAGCTTTTTATTTAAGAGTTTAGTTAGTGGGGTACACTGCCTGTGGTCTTCTTTTCTTTGTTATATCTATTTCTCTTAGAGGCATTCTAATATTCAAAATACTACCCGTCTTATAAGAAACCTGGATTGTAGTTAGGCACAGCCAGTATACTTTACTTTTTAATATTTAATAGTGGAGAAAAAAGTAATTCATGTATCTCCTCAGTTTCTTCATAAGTTGGTTTATAAAAAAACTTCTTTTGTTCCTAGTAAAGGGTCTTCCCTTAGTATTAAGTCAGAGAAATTCCATGTCTTTTTATAATAGAAAGGGTAGCTATAACATAGAATTCCCTCTTCAGGTGTCCTTAAGCAAACTAGCAATTCTTTTAATAAAAAAGAGGCCTAATAAAGCTAAGAAGGAGGTTTCTACACAGTATACTTACAAAAAATTTTGAGGTGTTTAAAACCTGTTCCACGAGGATATAAATACAGAAAAATAAAGGGCTTTTTTGTTAGCTTGTTAGGGTCTTCATTGGCAATTTCGGTAAATAAGGTTAGTGTAAATCAGAGGTCTCTAAAAATATGAAATTTTGTAGTAGGGAGCCAAGAACCCTATTACGATCCACCTGTTAGGAAAGACTCGAAAGTTTTATAAATACCGAACGTTTATTTTATTTAGATTTATGGAACACTCATTTTTGTTAAGAGGAGACAAAAGTTCGGCTTTCAAAAGGAGTAATCCCTACTTAGGAGTCAAAACAATTTAGTTGGAGCTTTCTTTATGGTTATTTTTATCTCTTCAAGATAAGGGTTTTCGTGTTCCTCTGATCGCGGGTTTCCCATTTCGGATAATAAAGAATTTGAGGGGTGTTCTGTTTACTCACTCTCTTATTCTAGTAGCCCTTGGAATTTAAAATGAAGTACAGTAATTAGAGTTTCAATTTTGTGTGAATAATAGTGATAAAAGGTTTGTTTAAGTAGAAGCTATTCCGTTAAACAAGATCACAGTCTTGTTAATCACAAATTAACTTTGGAATTTAAAGGTAGAAAAGTATGAGGATCCGATATTAAACTTTTATTCTTAGAAGAATCAATCAGCTATACTTCCCTGTCTTTAATAAAACCCCTTTGGTTAGAGAGAAAAATTCTCATACCACTATTCGTACTAAAAGTCCCCCGTGTCCAAGAGATCTCTCTTCCCTTCCAGAGATAAATAAGATATCCGTCATTTTGAACCATGTAATTAATAGTCCTTTATCTAGCCCCTTTTGTTCTCAAATATTAAAGTGCCCTTTTTATACATTAAATTAAGTCGAGTAATTTCGGAATTTTTAAGATTTGCATTTTAATAAAACGGAAATTTGGAGGCTTTTTAAATAGAGAAAAGACAGTACATTACACGTATGATATAACTTAATTACATGAAAGGAATTGTACCCATGTCTACCCTGTGATTCTGAACACAAAAAAGCGCTTTTTCTATTTTATACGGGCAATATATTATGGTATAATATCTTACCTTTCTTCACTGGAACAAAACCTAAAAATGAATATTTAAAGTTTCCTTGTCTGTGGGTGTTATGAAAACCTTTTAAAATGACTCAACTTACTTCGACTTATTTCCAGATTTCCTTCTTATGGGTTTTCTTTAAAGAAATGTTCTGTAGAAAGGGTCTAAGATAACTTGTGAACTCTTCCGTTTGGGGTATAGAAATTTTTTTGCTAACAATGAGTGTATAGTCTTGTTTCAGATCTACTTATTTTATGTTTCCCAGGGGTCAATTTTGTTTAACACACAAGCGCAATATTAGTAAGAATGATTTACTCCTACCTAATACTTAAAAGGGCTGCTTCCTGTAATTATCCTAGGCCCTACAATATTAGAATCCAAAGAAGTTTCTACTTTATAGATGAGATGAAATAGAGCCTCGTCATTTTTATGGATTAACCTTCTTTTCAAGTCAAGTAAAGAATTCTTGATACAAGAGGCGTGTTGTATCAGTACGATAAGCTTTTTTTATAGACACCTAGAATCCCAAGCGGTAGAGCCCCCGCAAAGCTATTGAATTTGGTTCAAGTCCTGTCAGCTATAGTAAAACTTGACTTTCCGACCGTGGGTGTAAAAAGATCCGAAAAGAAACTCCTCGGATTTATACAAGCAATGCTAAAACACAGTTCTTAGATCTCCCCTTATTCCCTATTATTCTTTTTATTGTTGACGAAAAGCCACTTGAATACAAAACCTTTTAGAGCAGGTCTACTACACCTTAAAGTAAAGGGCTGTAGAATACATATCAATTTCATTACCTGCATGACTGGAGAGTTAGCAGAACTGCTAAGAGAGCTCTCTTTACTAGACCAATATACTAACCCTTATCGACCGATAATATATGTATAGCTCTTTTTACTTTTATATTCTAAATTATTAAGGGGCTGCACTAATACTGTGTGCGAAACTAATAGTTTAGCTTAATGAGCAAGGAATCCCCAGATTATATCTTATAATTACGAAATTCTAATCTAGGTTATAGGTTTTTTAACTCACTTCATTTAATACGGAACAGATTCCTCTAATATAGAACAAGCAAGCGGGTCTCAACAATTTCATATAAAAAACGCACGTTTCGACTTACTTCGGTATATTCTCCTCGGTAACTCTCCTATATTTCTTGTTTTCTAATGAAACCAGACTAAAAAAGAACTCGTAAATCCCTTTTTAACACCAAAAATTCCTTTTTCTTAGCGGCTCTCTACCACTGAGCTATACACCCTCAAATAAGGGTTTCCTTTTCCTTGTTGAGGTCTTGTATAAAGTCGCAACCCTTGTGTCTTAATCGCACGGAATTTTGCTTTTAGCTACTACAAAAATCTAGATAATACTGCTTAAGAAATCCAGTTGTTGTATTGTAGGGCGCGTTTCCTTATTTAACGGATTCTCGTATACTATACCAAGTATCGTGATTAGTCCTACGATATACAAATGGACTTCTTTTGACTAGGAAAAGCTCTTTTATTTGTATTTAGTAAAAACTGCCCTTCTCGGAAAACCCCAAGAGACCTCCTCAGGTTATAATGCCTTGCTATACCTTTCGATTCAAGAAGTGAAATTCAATTTATAATAACATTTTAATAAGACTACTGAAGCGTTAAGGCAAAAACTTTTAGTAAGTCCAGACACCAATACCAAAGATGTTGAATTTAAGAGTCTTTTTGCAACAAGGCTTTTACCAAGATTTAGTTTCTAAAAGGAGATCCTAATTATTTAGACTCTTTTAAAAGGTAGCTTTTAATGTTTACAAGTGGTAAAGGGCACCTCAAAAAAAACAGAGTTGAAAATCCTACCAAAATCCTAGAGGAACCTTGGACTGTAAATAAAAGCGAGATTCTAGCTTGAGAGTTGTGTTGCAAGTTTAATAAGGCTTTCTTGTATAAGCTCATTTTTTAAGAGGTAAGAGAGCTGGCTTTGAACTTTTTAACTAGTACAAGCTATATCTGGTAAAAAAGACATAATACCTTGCTAGCGGAGCCTTTTCATGGAATGTTATTTATTTTATTAACACAACACAAAGACAAGGAATAGTTTGTTGGATTAAAAAATAAGACTTTCCTCTAGAATCTAAATAGAGTATAAGATTCCGGGGGAGATAGTCTTCCATTGAGTACAGAACCCCGTATGATATAGATCTACGGGCAGACCCTTGTTTATACATTAAAACTATTAGGACTTTACCTCTTTCTGGATACCTCCCATTAGCTGTGAGACAGGGTTCATTTGAACACCCAAGCCTTTTCTTTCCACTTCAAAAGTTTTTAGTAATATCCAAGTACATATACATCCGGTATGAGGCTTCCCAAGATTAATAAAAAATCATTTATACGCTAGTTTCCCGTGCAGTTTTACTAATACAAATACTTTTAGTACAAGACCCCCCCCCCAGAATAAAGACTTCCCAAATGTAAAGGGATCGCTTTCAATACCTGACCTGTTCTAGAAAGTCCAGTGTCTTTTGCTTCTCTAAGGAGAGGTATAAATAAGAGTTTTAGATATAAACGAATCCTTTCTCAACACGAGAAGTATGAAAATATAAGCAATCCAGTATACTTATTAAAGTGCGTTCTATTTATGAGTTTTTACTTAAGGAAGTTAAGAATACATTGTTTTTGTATACTTTTTTTACAAGAAACCGAGCAAAAAAAGACCTTGGAGTTTTTGAAACCAAAACTTTGTAAATATAAATAATAGTAGAGTTATTCAATAAAAGCTTGAGCTAAGATACAATCAAGAACTTATGGAGGCTTTTCTAAAGGGTACCCCGTAGTTAAGTGCTATTAAGATAATTCGTAGGCTACTATAATATTTATGTAATGAAGAAACCCTAATCTAAATATAAAAAGCAAATATTTAATTTCATTTTTTGATTAAAGGCTTTAGGCTTGCATCTATGGGAGCCCTTTTTACGAAAAATCAGATAGAATAGTTGTTGAGGAGGTCTCCACTATATCAATCAAACCTGAGAGAATTTATCTAATAGATAATAGAACCTTTCTGACTGGCATAAAATGTTGTAAACTCTAGTGGGCTTTCCTTACGCTAAGCAGTTAGAGGTTTTTTCCTTGTTTGGGGTTTAGTATAGAGTACAGCGGGGTCCCTTTATAAATAAGTTTTCAAAGTATGAAAGAAAAAAAAGTCTTTTGAAAGAGAAGTGGATGCCTAATTAGTATGAACTTATGAACTATAGATAGAAAGAAGTCTGGTAAAACTCAGAAATGCTTGTTTAGTTTAAGTGTTAAGTAGTTTATCAAGGATAACTCGGTAATACAATACTTAAAAAACCTTTAGACAATCCATCACAACAGGCACAGGTTTAAGTAATTTTTCGGGAGCCAATATGAAGCACGACTATAGTTTTCCTTTATAACTCTAGAAGAGAACTTTCACTAAACTAGATATCTACTCTTGGAATTCAATTGCGCCCCTTATTTGAGCTTGGATCTACTAAAAGCTTGCTGTGGAAAATGAAAACTTATTAAATATTTTTATATTGCATTGAAAAGCTTCAAATTATCCCTATCCTTTAAACGCCGTGAGAACTCCTGATAAAAAATTCTAGTTACATGGATTCTAATATCCACACTTTTAAACATTTCAGGATAGTACTTCTAAAAAAAGCCAGTCAAAGAAATTCTGAGCAGACTTAAGATCCTAGCTAAACTGTATTTAATGAGTATAAAAATAGGAAAGTAGAAGGCTCGAAAGTCCCTCTAAAGTTTTTCTCTATTTACACGAGGACAATACATACTTAAGAGCTTTAGCTTGCAAAATCTGGGTTTGTTGTTATCGTTAATTCATTTTTCAAACTATTTGCTTTAAAGAGTATAGCTTATGGGATTTCTGGAGTTATAGCCAGGTCGTATTAAATCTTTATGCTAGACTATCTTTCAATTTCCTGATAGTAGTCAAAATTTTGGGGGAGTAAAATCTAAAGGGGGTTAATTATCATACCTTTACTCTTGTTAACTTAACAGACAACACCAACTCCTGGAAGGGTCTGCGTCTAGCTAGCTACATGTTTATAAGTCTCCTATAACGGATTTCCTTTTTATCCTTTAGAGAAAGCGAAAGAATAGGCGACTACAAGATTCTTCACAAGTTCTGCGCTAATAATCCAGTGCTTTTTTAACAACACACGTAACAAAACGTAGATCTCTAAACTTGTTTTTAATAAAAACTTTTGAATTCTGTAATTACCTATTACGGGCTTAAAGCTTGTTAGTACTCCTTTAGTATACTGTGATAAAGGGTTTTGATTAATATGCTAGGTGTCTTCTTTTCCCTTATGAAGTTCCTGTACTAATAAAGAGTAATTCGTACGCTACAAGGAGACTTCTTTTTTTTTTTTGAATAAAAGGTAAGCTATATACTAAAATTTAATGCGATTGTATTTCTTCTCAGGATCTCTCTCGGATTTGTTTACTTAGATCCTCATTTTTCACTACTGCGCAAGCAAGGCGGATGAATACTAGTTGAAGAGAGGCTTTTGGTTTGGTAAATTTATAAAGAGCCCTCTTTTCTTGTCTTGTTCTAACAGTAAACATGGGTAATATTATAAAAGTTTGCTGTAAGCTATAAAAAGCGCTTAAATACCCCTTTAATGTCAGTTCCAAATATAAAACTTATTTAATTCTTTAATATAAACTTTATAAACTCAAAACGTCGTGGTGTAGTCTTAAAAAAGTCCAGAAAAGCTTCATATTCATAGATAGGCAGATATTAAGAACTTAGAAGATAAATGAATGCACAAAAGCTCCCTTATGCTAGATGGAAAGGCCACAAGGCATGTATGTACTTGGCAAAATTCCCTTTGTTAATTACTAAGCGCCTAGGCCCCTTTTTAAGAGAGTTGAGGATAGCTAAAATAAGAATCCAAAAAAATTCTATTTTATAAGTCTTTGTAGCTAGTAAATTTAGGGAAATTACTCTAAATTTTTAGTAGTCCACCTTTACTCATTAACGACTTGAACCATCAAAATTTATGTTAATTAATCCCTGCCTTAACCCCGAATTCTCTGAGGCAGTCTTAGCTCTTATCAAGTACCCGTATAGTTACTTCTAACAATTCTATTATCTTATATACGTGATTTTGTTGCACAATCTTAACAGCTATAAATACGGAAAGATTCTTAAATACGATATCTTAATCTTACTAAAGTTTCTCGGCGTCAGATCCCCTGTGAGTACTCTTTTAGGGACTGCCTCAATATTACTTACACCAAACACTTTTTGTATATAATAAATTAAAGTAGGTCCCCTTCTTAAGGAACACTAAATTTTTTAGCCTTATCCGGACAAGTAGAGTATGCTTTTTGAATGACGTTCGACCTTACACTTAAATTATTGCACTGATTTTACAAAACAAGATAAGGGAACTTCCCAACCAAGGTATCAAACCGAATGGAAGTTCCTTCTTAAATTTTACCGAGATATTTCATATTTCATAATGACTGAGCTAAAAGTCTTATCATTAATGGGAGGACTAAATGCCAGCATTACATTTAATAGGGTCACCTCAAAATTAGAACCTTAATCGCAAAGAGTTTTTATAAAAACTTATAGAAGGACTGTTTCAAAAAAAACCCCTTTTTTATATAAAAGCTTGTCTACTTACTTCCTTTGCTTTCCAAAGTATAAACTTAAGACTATCTCGTACCAAGCTAAAGAAAGAGGGCTTAGAACTAATTAAAGAATATCTATTTACTTTACTAGGGGGCCCTTTATAACATGATGAAAGAAAATTCTACTAAAAGAAAGAGTAGCATAATTAAAGTCTTCCCTAAGACTGCCCAAAAAATTCAAAAGGTACAGAAGGTCCTGGTATTACTAAAAGGAGTGAAAAAACACTAATCCATCAGTCAGCCCGCGTTCCCGAAAATAAGCTGCCTTAATAAAATCTCTGAAGAAAAAGAAGCTTCCCCTATTTTATATTATTTGTTCCTGTTCTGGTAAAAATAAGGTGGAGGCCCTCTCTCTTCTCTTTTTTAGGTCAAATTAAGGGATTGGATAAAGAACTTCTAGGCTATTTATTGAGGGGGTCTTTTCGGTTTAAGGATAGTTTGCAACTAAAAAGTATCCTTTGGTAATACCTATATTCTAATCTTGTATCTTAAAAAACTAGAGAAGCGGTCTCTGGCTAGATAATTTTTTCGTACTAATATTTACACTAAATTACGTTACGGGTTAAATCAAGGCATATACACCTAGTTAGACAAGGCTTCTCATATGCATAACCCTCTTCTTAAAGCCTCTCGCTGCCTTTGCTGAGGTAGAGGACTTTATTTACACAGGAATAAAAAAGAAAAAGTCAGGTGGCCCCTCCTACAAACACCCTAATCAGTAACTTACCTAACCTTGATTGTAATAATTTAATTTGCGTAACTTAATCCGGATAGAGTTCTTTCTTCCGAAGCTGCTATGAATTTGAACAAATTTCAGTATATTTCGATAATTACTACTAATGTTTCACATATTAATAAACTAGTTATAAAGTAGAGTCCACTATAGCTCTAAACCGAACACTCATGATTCCTTTCAAAAATTAGACTTACAAGAAAGGTATTAGATTAATAAGCTTTTCGAGGCGCACTTCAATTTCAACTTTCAAGGAATTTATAGTACTAGTATAACCTATTAAACTCCACAGCGTATAATAAGATAGACCTAGTATACACTAAGGGCTTGTCTTATTCTCTTCAGGATCTTTCTTAAATATAAGTATAAGGTAATGGATTTTCTTGTAGTGTGCCTTAGCTATTCCAAGTCCAATGTCCAGTAATACACGGGCGCGCTGGGTATCCCGAAGCAGTAAAAAAACAAAGGAATTCCTAATCTCAGTTATTCTTCAAGTAATTAGTAAATTTCCCAAACAAGTACTCCAATAAAGTAAAGGATCTTAATTTCGAACAAAAAGTTCATGCCGGTCCTACTAAACATCGCCTTTACTTATCCAAGGAATCTTAACCTTAAAAAACCTTCCTATGGTACTTCAAATAGGTATCACTTTTGCCAATGTCTAATTCCTAAGTGATCTATTTCCCTAAGGTTATCGAAAACTCCTAACGTACCTAAAATATAGTAAAATATTTCAACGGATTAAGGGTACATTTATTTTCCCGTGATTATGCCTTACTGTTCATATAAAGGCAGCACAAGAAAAAGGGTTTAGGATTATAAAGCAAACAACAACTAATTCTCTAAAATAGCGTTTATTTCTTGGCAGTTCGGAGATGGTTACATTTGAGTTCGTTTGATTTCTTTTATGTTTTTAACTTTAGTCATAGGCATTTATAGGATTACTTTCGATTCGAGGGCTTGCTTATAGGGGAATACCCGCTGTTTACAAATATGCAGTTTTAGCCCTTGCTAGGAGGTGGATTTCCGAAAAAGTTGTTTAATAGAATCGCTTAGTAAACTGTATGGTAATAAGTTGTACATATCGTAGATGGCTAAGAGTCGAGGGTATCCTTTGCGAAATCAATATTAGAATATATCTTTATCCTAGGTTTGAGTCTACCAATATTACTTACTTAAGCTCTAGTTCAAAAAGATACGCGTGTCCTATTCTTACTTTACCTCAAGGAGCCCTTTATAGTTATAGAGCATAGCTGCCAGAAGCTGTAGAAAGTGACTCGCATAAAACTTCGAAGATTTGTAACCTAGTTGCTGGGTTGTATAAAACTCCCTTTTCTTTCTATTTCTTGTAAACGAGAATCAAACCTTTTTCTTTTGAGTAAGTAGAGTAGGAGAAAGGAGTCGCCTTACTAAGATTACTATTGATTTGGAGATAAAAATTAATAAACTTCGGAAATTACACTGCGATTATATAAAGAAATTCTTTACTTGTACTCTAAATCTCAAAATAGGAGTAAGAAAGTTCTTTTATTAAGATTGTCGACTTTTCACATTAAAGCTACAGACACAGGAATCTACGAGTTTCAAGTCCCACACTTTAGTATATAACAGATACTTCCTAAACTCTTTATTAATTGTATTTCCCTTAATTGACTTGCTTTATTTAAAGGTTTTTCTATTATGTTTGTTCTTAAGTCTTACAACATCTCAATCAGCTCTATTTTCATTCAGTAGACTTACTTACATATACATACTTAGTAAATTCCTCGTGACTTCCTCTACCTTAAGGCTCATATAAAGATAAGGAAACAAGCCCTACTTTATAGCCCACACTTCCATTGACCTACCTCTTAACTTACTTAGAAAAAAACTTTCCTCTTAGCTGCTATAACTCCCTAAGTAATTGTAGCTGTCTTACTCTTGCCCGTACTTATACTATAGGTACTGGGATTCCTCTTATGGTAGCGAGTACTCTTCTGTATCCCTATTAGTTTTAATAGTATTAAGGTTTATTTAGGATATAGAAGTATTCTGCAGTATTATAAAGTCTTATCTTATTATAGTCATCTCTTGAGTTGTTATCAGTATCTATAGAGGAGTAAGCCCTAAGAGTATTTAGGTTAAGTATTGTACCCAACTGAAGCAGAGCTTAGGGAGGGTAATGCATGATAGTTTACTAAGTGTCCTACCTCATAACATCAACAATAAAAACAGACTAAATTAAGTTCATTTACCGGAAACCAAGGACTTTCTAGAGTGCAAAAAACCTTAACTACAAGGGTTTCTAATCCCGCAACACTGTTAAGACTAAGAAATTCACTATATCTAATAACTCTATATCCGTCAAGAAAACGACCCATTCTGTTTTCCATAGTGTATCTCTACCCTACCTTACTCTTTATATACTATAACCTAGCCCTTAAATGAAAACTTTACCTTGAAATTCCCCTTTAGTTTATAATGGAACCCCGTTGACCTCTTAGAATACCTTTTTTAATACCTAGAGCTACAATGTCACTCTCTATCCTTAAGTTCTATACTACGATACACTTGTTTTAAGAGACGCGTCACCTATTTCCGAGGATACTGCCTAGAGAAAGGAGAGTATTTTAACTTCCTAAGTCTAACATATGGAATAAAAAAAGTCCATACGCCGTTAAATGGCCTGTTTTGAGGATTGTAGAAGAGGGAGTCTATAACCTAGACAATTGCAGCTAAGAGTTTCCCGGAAATCTCAACCTTTTTCACTTACCGAATTTTCTTAACCTAACGGGACCCCCTTAATCAAAAAGGAAAAGAGTCTTAAATTACCCTTAAAAAAGCTGAAGGTTTACCCTAGTGGAAATTGTAAAAAACAGGGATTTTCTCTAGATTCGAACCCGCGAAATAGAGGCTAAAACAATACAAAAAAGCTGGAACCCGTGCGCTTCGTTTTTTCGGCTCCGTGACCCATTGCACTTGCACGGAGCAATACCGTTTCACAAGCTCAGTCATAGCAAGACCTGAATTTGGCTAAGATTCAGGCAAGGGTACGCTGCATAATTTTTTGAGGGGTATAACCGGGAAGCTCTTCTCAGACGGAGACCAAAAAAAGTTATTCATAGGGAGATTTGGATTCACCTATGTATGCGCCCAGACGTCAACTATTTCTCACTTAGATTTTTTTCTCTAAACAGGAAAGTAGTGAGTTCGTCTATGGGCGTGGCACTTCTAAGTTACTTACGAGAGAAAGCTAAAGGGATACAGCAATAAGAGCAAGAAGAATGCACCTTACTAAGAGTAGGAACTAGAAATGAACTTGTTCAAAGAAAGGAATCCCCTTGATTAAGTAAAAGCTCTTGGCTTAAGTGAATAAACTTAGTAAAAAGGAGTCCGTAATAACGTAACCTAGCTTTTCTATCTAACTTCGGGCTTACAGAGATGCTACACGAAGCTCTCGAAACTATTCTTATGCTTTACATCCAAAAAAGTACACACACTATTTTCTTTACTTTAGGCAAGGCTACTAATTTAGCATTGAGACATTACTTAGTAAAGAGGATTGCATGTTATTCGAGATTCTTTTTATTACTTGCATTCTAGTTAGACTAACTTAAGAATTTCAAGTTCAATAGCTGGTTGCGAGTTTTAATTTGTTTATACTTTCTTAAAAAGGAAAAGACTGTAGGATAACCAGGAGCACGTAAAAGTTATGCCTGTGATTAAATCAACTGAAAAGAGAATCCCGCGCTTAAATAGAAATAAAGGAGAGCCCTAGTGTCTAATTTATTTATGGCCTATCCGAAGGGAGATATTTTGTTTACATTGACTTTAGTCTAAAGCTGAACATGCTTGGGAGCGCCTATCTAATTATAGGAAAGATGAATAAGGATCCTATAATTATAGTATTATGAATGCTCGTCTATTTCCACACCCTTTGAACTTTGGAAAGCCCTTTCAGTATTGAGGACCCCTAAGTACATACTGACCAGATACTTATACCTTAGCCTAATAAAATTACAAAATTTTTAATATTTAATATACTAACTTCAATTTTTTCTTTACAGTTCTAATCTAACAAAGCTGCCTTTAAAAATGGGCTAAACTTTCCTAAAAAAGAGGGAACTTCAGGAATATTAGGATATAGGGCAACGTCTGCAGGCATCCGTAGGAAGGTTGATGTTATACAATATAATGAATTCTAACACACTTACACTTTCTTATACCTTATGCGTAACCAGGAGCCTGCAATTCTCTAAAAAGAAATTAACTACTCGATATTTGAAGATTTCAAAGAAACCGGCCAAAAAGGAACTCTTACGGCCTTATATATAGCTGCTTATAAAACTCCGAAACTTTCTAAAATTTCCTGTAAAAGATAAATAGGAATACGGATTAAATTAAACAAAGCTAAAGTTACTATCTAGAATGCATGTATATGCTGTTCGGGGTGCTTGTAAGGAAGGTTGTTTCCCTATTCCATTTAACAAGGGTTGTACTAGAAATTTCTTGTATAACAATATTCTATCCTTTACTACTATAACAAGAGTATTATAGCTCTACTAACTCTAGTACAGAATACACGAATACAAATCTAAAAGAAAATCTAAGTCAACAAAGAAGTTAGTAAGTAAATATTATAAATCTGAAGAAGAAGAAAGAAAAAAGTCAAAGAAATAGAAGAAATCAAGGTCAGTAGAAAAAAATAACGATGTTGGGAATATAAGGGATATAGATGTACTCATAATTACTACGGGAATATGCCCTCCTTTACTTCGTTTCGTGACAGTCGGGAATAGAGACTTCTTCCCAATCCCATTCAGTTTGCTTACTCACTAACGATAAAGACAGAGAACAATGAGTAGTATACCTCTTAGAAGTAGAAGTAACTACTACAAGAAGACAATTAAGTAAGTTAAACTATGACAGGAGTAGCTACAAGAATACATAAGCCAAAGAGTACACTACTATAGCTACAGGAAGACATTAGCAACATTTAATCCTAACAACAGGAAAGCTAGAAGAAACAAGAGAACACAAAAGCAACTTACAACTCCCCCCTAGCCACCAAAAGAGTTCAAGGTCGCAAAGCACTTAGAAAAAATGAAGAAAGAAAACTAGGAAATCTCTACTTATGAGTCTTGATACCTATAACTAAACTCTTCATAGCTAGACCTATCTAAGTGTAATTTGCTGTCTTAATTCCTAACTGCTAAAAGCCTATAACCCCCTCTTTTTTGCCTTTAAAGTCTTCCGTCTTGTAAAACCTAAACTACAAGTATACAACCTCCTCGCATCTTGCCTTTTTACTGTCCCAGACCTAGAGACTAAAATACTAAACATAACAGGAAGAGACCCCTTTGGTAGGACTTTTCTTTGACTAATAAGAATTCTTATATATTTAGGAATTCTTGCAGAGTATAGAGTCCTATAAAGAAAGCTGCTTTACATAGAAACAAGAGCTATTTTAACTGGGAAAGCCTTCTAAGCTACTTATGATAAACTCTTATCTGCTCTGCCTTGACTAAAAAAAGGACTCTTACGGATTGGTACTGGATTTTTCAGTCTTACTTGTCAGCACTTCATATTATCCGGGATTCCTTTTTGCAGGGTATCATGTTATAAAAGTTCTTAACTCTTGCTGCAGTGTAAACAAAATTTGTTTTGTAAAAGGGGTAGTATGGGTGGCCTTATAGGTAACTCCTTTTTGGAATCTTTCAAATCAAGCCTAGCAGTATAAGATAAAAAGTCAAAGAAATTTTAGTCAAGAGGTAACGAAGTTAAGTTAAAGTTTTAAAAGTAACAGGTAATAAGGCAGTGTAAAGCTCCTACTTTGGCTGGCGAATGAGCAGGAACCTTTTGTACATAACTTCTTAAAGTGCCTGTAAAAATTAGATCTTTAGATTCCAACCTGGAATATGCTTGAACTTACTGAATAAAGTTCCTCTTTTAAGTGCGTAACCGGGAGAGTTTAAGGTAGGGACAACAATTTTAAAAATTTACGGTAGTTTTTACTAATTAAAAAGCTCTATATATTACATTTATGTAAATAGAAAAATGAAAAATCTACTGCCGGATAGGTCTGCTTTCGACTCGAATTTTTTATATAAGGACCTAGAAAAGAACCTACTATTCTTTCTTGAGAGGTGCCTCAATAAGACTTTAATGAAATTTGTATATAGGACCCTTCTTTTCTTAGTTATGAATTACGGGCAAGTAAACCGGGATTGGCTTTACTAAGCATAAAGTGTAAGAGAATCTCATAATTTACAAGGTTGCGGCTTGTTTACATAAGTTATTGAGAGGAAAAAATCTCCTTTTCTAATCTAAGAATTTTGATGCCATTCGCTCAAAGCATCTGTTTTAGGATTCCTTTTCTAGCTAAGAGTAGCAATTAGTGTGGTCTAACACTAGGTTTTCTTCTTTTATCTCGGGTAACATCGGGATACAAAACTAAGTAAGTATAGTAGGGTGTTCTTTTTGTACTAAAGCGTATATACTAGCAATAGGCGAGCCCCCTTTAAAATCTTTAGAACACGGAGTCTCGGCAGGGGTTTTGACTTTTTGGATAGGGGAGGTATACAATAGAGTTGTAGTTAATGCCTTTTCCTCAAAAATTTCATTAAAAGAAAGATAAAATCACAGCGCGAAGGTATACTCTTAATTAGAAGCTCTTGCTTTTCTAAGAGGGCAATAAATAGAGTATTTAGGGAACCCTTAAATCGGGGCTATCGTAGAGAACTTAGTAATTTCAGGAATAAGTTTATTTAAAATTTTTTTCTAGGAAAGACTTTACAAAACAAAGAAAGGGGTAAACTCAAGCTTTTAGAAGTGTTTCCTTTTCAGGCCCGACCGTGCATTTAGGAAAGTACTCCTATAAAAGAAAATCCGCTAAAACGCTTGTATAAAGTCCTCTTAAATTAATCAAAGCGCTCCTAGATCTACTACATAAGAGCGGGGTTCCCTATAGTTGAGTATATTGAAGTTCTTTCTCCGGTTATTCCGTATTGTAAAAAGTTTACTCGGTTAGGTTGCAGTTACTTGTAAAATTTCTTCAAAATCATTCTTTCTTAGGTTTATTAAAGTAGAGTAAAAAGAATTTTGGGATGTAAAGTCAAAGGGTGCAAACTCGGGGTTTTTTAAGGAAAACCCATGGTTTGGTACCTGTTTGTTAGCGTACTGTTAAATGAAGTTAGCTCTAAGCTCAAAATACTTATTAATTAAGGTCAAGGGCTCTCGGAGTATTGGGTTACTACAAAGGGAATTTGATGCTTTTATAAACATATAAATAAAAGGCTCTTAAGGTTGTACTAATTCTATATAAACTTACGGGGAAGACTTTTTGAAGAAATATAAGAGACTTCCATGCTCTGTATATTCCTAGTCTAGTTATCGGTGAGGTAAGGGTTAAGGACCAATAAAACTAAAGAAGAAAGCGCAAGCCTGGGACTCGGGTAATACATAAAAAGGGGGAAAGATAATTATAGGAATAATCTTCTTTTTTCTTTATTAATAAAGAGTCCTAGAGTGCAAATTGAATTAACCTATTGCAGTAAGAGAGTGAGAGTCAAAGTCTTTCAAAAGTAGCCTAACCGGTATAAAATGTGCAAGAGAAGCTAAGGATCCTAAAAGCTAACACCGGCTTTTCTCTACTAAAAGAAAAGGAGAATCCTTTAAAATGGGGTCTCTCCAACATTTTAATTCAAGTTTGGCTTAGCAAGCACATTAAATAAAAATATATGACACAAAGTCCAAAAATTAGCATCCATCTGTTTTCTATTAAATTCTAAAAATAAGAGTGAGGCTTAGTCAATTCAAAGGTTGCTTTTTAGCTTTCACAGAGCTTCAGGGGTAAACCAAAACTTTACAAATTTAAAAACTTACGTACCTTAGATTAAGAAATGTAGTTTAAGCAAGTTTGTAGGTTTAATCTTATGCAGAGTCGCCTTGAAGCACTTATCTAGGTCACGGCAAACAAAAAGGCTAGGCTTTAGGGCAGTCAATTGTACTGGAATCTTTACACCAGTTTAGTCTAAACTCTTCCTAATACCTTTTTGTAAGACTGGCAGGAACTAGAGAATCTAAGAACTTTTTTGGCTTTTCCAAAGGGGCCCTTTTGAATTGTCGTAATTGTTTACTATATTTAATTATTTAATTTACTCTGACGACAGGACTTGCACCTTTGATCTTTAGAACACAATATCCGTCTTATTAACAATTCCCGGTTACTGTTATATAGCTCAACCAATTACATACACCTCTACTTAATACTACTCTTTAAAACGTTTCAGAATAATATTAAAAAAGGTACCCTATTTTTAGTAAAGAGTCAATTTTCCACTAGAGCATAGACAGACCCCTTATATTGCTCAAGCAATCTCGATCGGACTAAGACTTGTTGAGAACCTTAGAACAGACTATTCTCAATCTTGTGGAAGTCGTAATACAAGATAAACAAGTAAATTACCGCCGATAACTAAAAAGCTCCTCAACACAAAAGAATAGCTTTAACTACCTCCCTAAGTTAGGTCTGGGAAAATACACATAAAAATTTTTTTGAAAGAGATACGCTTTAGCTGTCTGTTCTAATAAGTTCTTTGTAGATATTAAGGTATGGGCCTTACTTTTTTAAGATAATGGAAATAAAAAGCTTCCTTATCTTATGTATTTTGATTTGCCAACCTATGTTAGTTGTTACTTCTTAATTAGTTTGTTATTCTGGTTTAACCCCGGGGTCTTGGCGCTAAGTAAACTAGGAAAGACTCTAGATCTCATTCTATTTTAGCTTTTCTTCTGATAGGTAATATAGCTCTTCCAAAAACTATAGCTTTATTATAAATTCTTTTTGACTTATTAATATAAATTTGAATGTCTCAATCCGAGACTTGCTTGGATATATTACAAAGTAGGTACAGAATATCAGGGCACAATTAGATTTTATAGGGGTTCCTGTTTCTTTTTTAGTAAAAGGAAATATTAAGGCTTGTCCTTTGCGATTTAAAAGTATACTCTTAGCTTATATAAATGAGCCTGCCAGATTTCTGCTAAGCTTGGTCTGGAATTTAGCTTATTGCAGACTATAATAAAAGGAATTTCAAAATATTGGATTAAGAGAGCTTTTTCTTGCTGTAGCGGGCCTACCCGTTTTAGATATTTTGGAGATTCCTCCTTATACTGGTTATATAACCTTGAACCCTTCTGAAGAAGAATTAAGGAAATTAGAAGTAAATGGATGTGTTCCTTTGTTTCTGGGGCTGCTCTTTGGGGTAGTCGGAGTCTTAGAAAAAAATTGAAACTAGAGTAATACCCGGGTTTTCTTAGTCTTAGGTAAAGAAGTTGGTTTTTAAAGCGCTATAAATGCCCTTTTTTGAGGTTTGTATTTAGGAATTTCCGGGGTTTTAGTTCTGGGAGCTCTAATAAGGAGGGAATCGGCTGTTATGTATTTTATATAAGACCTAGAAATAGTAAGGCAAGCTTTAGCTTGTAATGGTAGGGTATAAATCTAAGTAGGTATTAAGGAAGTGTAAGTAAGGAAAAGAGTCTAGATATAATAGGCTCATAAGAAGATCCATAAAAAAAGCATAGCAGCTCTTAAGAAGTTTTTAAATTCAGTTTTAGCTGCAAGAAGGGCTCCTAAGGTAACTAAGACTAAAGCAAGTCCAGCTAATCCAAAGTATGAGAGTTAGGCTATCGCGAAGACTAAGAAAACCAAACAAGACTACAAGGAAACCTGGGGAAGAGTATAGCTGTTAAGAAACAAGGTATAAGAGAGTAAGGCATATATATAAGGTTGTTGCTATAACATATAAAGGAACTACTAGAACCCTCACCCCTGTCAAGGAATGTAAAGTTTCTAACCTCGAACCCACTCTCACTAGATTAGGAGACTTTCTAAAATTGTAAACGACAGCTCTATAAAGAGAATAAAACGCCAAATCGAAGCGGTGAAATAACTATTTCTTACATACAAGCTTTAGCAGAAAAGCCAAAAGTTTCTGGTAGACTGTTTAAGATTTAGTGTAGTCAAAAGAAAGTTAGAATTAAATCAAGGTACACTTAGGGGCCCCTTTTCCAGGAAATTTTGCTATAATATTTTTGCGGATCCCTTTTTATAAAAATCTTTATAAAGAGCTATAAATCCGTTAGTATAGCCCAAAATTCTTAATTTTACGGATCACACATATGAGTTTAGCTGTTTGTGAACAGAAGTTTTGAATATTTATTCAAAGAAAGCATAAATACAAGAATAACCGAGATTCTGCCCAACCTTACCATTCTTTCTATCCTGGATTTTTGACTAAAACAAGTTTGGTTTTAGAGATCCTTAGCGGAGACACAATTTTAAGTTAGAAATTTCGTAGAAGAGTCAATTCTGGGAGAACACAAACTAAAGGGAAAGTAACTGGCTTGCTATTATCTTCGATACCTTTATTTCTAACGTTGAGGCAAGTTTCGATTATAAACCCGCGTATTTTCATTTAAAAGGATAGTCTAGAGTTACCATAAACAAGAACTCATAATGATGTCTAGTTAGGGGGCTGCTAGATACACAGGGACTCTTACTTAATCTTAATATAAACGAGTATTAAAACGAATTCCCTACACTGGAATTAAAACCAATATAACCCTTTTTTGGTTTTACAGAGGGTCTCCCTATCTGGCTGGGCTGCCCCATATAATATTTGATTCCTTAATTAAGAAAAGCAAGTACTTATTAGCAGTACCAAAGACTTTTTTTACTTCTCACCAGCAATTTTACAATTATGAAACTACAAGTCTTATCAAGTACTTTATATTATAAGTAGGTTTCACTAGCGCAAAAATTTCTTTAAGTGCCCCTTTTGGTTAAAGCTTCTATAAGGAAATATCTTAATATTAAGGAAGAGTGAAAAATAGCTATCTTTACTAATCCCGGATTACAAAAAACTTTTAAGTTAAATAGAAATCTTTCTTTTTCTAACCCTAACAAATCGAGTGCTTCCTAACCTCTAACTGTAAAGGGGTTCTTAAAACAAAGCACGACTTGATTTAAATTGGCAGTGAGAAACAGTAATAAATAAGAAAAATAAGGGTATACTTACTTCGCTAATACAGAAAATTCACGCAAGCTCGAGGAGAGTTTGTACAAATACTGGGAAAACACGGAAGAGCTAGAACAAGTCAATTTTTGGGATTTGGGTCCAAAAGATACTCGTATATTCCTTTATATCTATATTTAATGACTAATTAAGGTCTAATTAATTAGAAAAAAGCGCTTTGGATATGTACCTACCTTTGGCTTTGGAATGAGATATAATAAGGAGACTCTTAAGTTTATAAGTGTAGTATACTCCTCCATTTCGGCCTCGTAGTAAACTTCTGATCTTACAAAAATCAAATAATACTAAATTAAGCACCACTTTTTCAGCCTAGGAAGGACTTGCATACCCTAGGAGCTTCCTTTAAAGTTTTGAGGTCTCTTATCTACGAGGAAGCTTTGGTTTCCGTATTTTAGTTGAGTTCCCTACTATGTTATGCACAGCCTTTTTTTAGGAGAGACCCCTAGGCTGCGAGAAACTAGTAGAACGTTTTGTTATTTTTCTCTTAGTTACAAGAATAGAACCCTTACTTGGTATCCTTTATTTTCTATTCTTTTAATTCCTTTAATCTGTAATAATTAAAAGTATAAAACATATGAATGAAGAATAATACCTAGAATTAAATACTAGTTTCAAGTTCTCGTCAGTGCGTAATCAAGTAATTACTATAAACATCATTAAGTTAAGATCCTATAGCTCCCAACTAAACTAAAAATGGATCTTTCAACGAATTACAGCTAATCCTAAGTATAAGTTGAGGGGTTAGAAAAATTCCTTATTTATAAAGAGTTAGCTGCCTGCCTACACATTAAAGATTCGGGTTTGAACCTTCGGCATACCTGTAGCTTTTTAATGCTACTTGTCTTCTCCCCCCTCTTATCTTAGGAGCCTTTGGTATTGCCTTATTCATTTCAACAATAACAACACCTTCTCTAGTTTTAATATTCTAAGTAATTTCATTTTAATAAAAAAGAATCTAACCAAGACATATCAGACCTTTTTTTGAGGATAACGTAATATAGACATATCCTTTTGTATACTTGATAAGATTCTCCCTCTTTAATAAATAGTTTAGAGACTAAAATAGAAAGAACTTTAGTTTCGAAATCAGAGATAGAGACTTCAAAAGGGACCATTTGTAAGATCTTAATTCATCTCGTTATAGGTCTTTCTAGAACCTATTACTACCTTTACAGCACTTGAACCCCACATTCCGAGATTCACAACTTTTTATTTTAGCAGTTCAGGTTCAGTATAGGACTCTTTAGCAAAGGTAAAAACTAAAAAAAGGAAACTTCTATTTATCTTTAAACCATTATTGAGTACTTTACAGAGGCCCTTTTAATTCTAAATCCCTTTGCAATCCCATATTTGCTTATGATACTTTACAACTAAGTATACTTTTTAATGAATCGCTCCTCTATTATAACTAGCTACACTGAAAGTCTTCACCACTTCTTCTAACATTTTCCTAAAACTTCCTGTACTTTATCTGTTAATTTTAGGTATAAAGTACTAGGATACACTGCCGGAACTCTTAGGACAGTAATAGAAAAGATTCTACAATATAATCAAGAGAGAGCTGGAATTGAACCCTTTGGTTTTCCGCACTACGAGGGTGTACTCTAAAATCTGAATAAATAAGTAGTAGTATAATCCTTAATTTAAAACCCTGTACCCTGAAAAGGAGATCTCTTACATACTAAGTGGTCTTTTTTTAAGTTTTTCGGAACCAAAGAAAGCCGGGCACTTAAAATCAATCTTTAGATATCTTCCTTTCGAATGGGACTCCTAATATTGAGATTAAGTATGAACACTTAATTAATGCAATTAAGTTGCTAAGATCCAAAATCTTACTGGTGTGCTCGCCCAGGAATTTGTAGGGTAAATTTATGAAAGGGTATCCAAGTACTACGCTTTCTCATAAAGGTGTTTGTTTCTAAATGGATTCCCCTTAATTCTAAGTTAAAATCTTAGTTTAACAACAAAAGGTCTTAAGTAGTGTTCTTTTCGTAAGTAAATAAGATTTTTTTATATGGTTTTATGTTCTAGGGGTTCTTCTTGAAGCTCCTATTTAAAATATGTAATAGCGTCGAAGTTCTATATTTATACTTGAGTTCTCTCTGATCAACGAAAAGAATTATAATATAGTTTTTAATAGATACCCGGTTGTGAAAAAGGAAGGCTTTAATTATTGGGTGTATTTTCTTTATCTCCATCACAAAGTCTTTTAAGTAGCCTAACCTACAAAGCCTGCGGATTTAAGGGTAAATTTTTAGGTCTTTTACTTTCTATAGTTCCCCTTATAAACTCTAAATTCTATAACTGGCTCTTCCACACTTGACTCATCTATACCTTGTACTCTATCGAAAAGAATAATCTCTCTGATTACCCGTTTACCAGATTCTCATATCAACCCGAGTTCCTGTCCGTCGCATTTTACAAGATTTGCTGCATCTCCACTCCTCTTGGGTATGCTATTTACAACTCTCAAATTCTCAAGCTGAAAAACAAGAAAGGGTGCTAGCTTTTGTTGAATGCTTCTATGCATCTTAAACTATTTGCTGCCTGCCACATTTTATATATACAATTTTTTTTAATATTTGTAAAGAAGTCTTACAATTTACTATTTAATAGAGATTCAATTCCTATAGTTTTTTTAGTTTTATAACCAGGTAAATCTGACTACCTTGTACATACTAAAACCTCTTTTCCGTACAACTGACAAACAAGCTGTACCTTTCTCTAATTTGGCTTAAGTCCCAGATTACTTTTAGACCCACTTCCTTTTCTTAAATACTAAAACGCAACTCCCTATAAAAAAACTACTACTCAAAAATTCTGAAGTATAAAAATATAGATACCCAAAGGAAAGGACTGCTTAACCAAAACCTTTTTTAAGTTAGAAGACTCCGTTAGCAAAGAAACTTTTCCTTTATATTCCTTAAAGTCTTTAGTTTCAAGAGGGTTCATAATTCCAAACTAATGAATATAGAATAGATTTAAGAGCCCCAAGGTAAGGAATAATAAGTCTAATCCCATAAAGGAAAAGTGAAAGATTTAATTCTAGCTAGCACCTCTCTTCCCTAATCTAAAGCCTAAAAGTCAATTGCTCCTTAGAGTATTGGGGTATCAAAGTACTTATTGGGGATTCCCTATACTTGAAAAACAAGAATTTCACAGAAATATAGGGGTTATTAGAGACTCTTAGTTACAAATTCCTTAACTTTTATAAATATAAACGAACCAGACATAGTTCTCTTACGGAAACCCCACCCTTCTTATATTATTATTAATATAGCGATCAAAAAAAAAGAATTTTAATAGGGGATTCCTTTTACAATAAAGGTTTAGTATTTTAAAGTTAAGTGGTTTTAGTAAAAAAACTCTATAAAGTAATCTAAAAGCAACGGCCCTTTGGTTGCCTATAGATTCTTTAATTATTAAAGAAACCTAATATAATTAGAACAAAACTAGAGTAATAAATCTTGATAGGGTCAGTCTCTAAGAGAATCCTTTACAAGAGGAGAAATTTACTTAAATAAAGCGAACCCCTTAATAAGTTAGGGAATAAGACTGTTTTATATCCTATAAAAAAACTAATATCACTAATTTTTATTTATAGAATAACCCTTGCTTTAACTAGTTTTTTAAGGGGGGTCCAGAGGGCTCGTGTTAATAAAAGAAAAACCTAAGCCCTAAGAACTTCTGTATCCTTGTTTAGCAAATTGAGATTTTCGTTATATGACAGGACTCGGACCCCTCCCTAGGATTTAGCTAAAATTGCATGGCTCTAACATGACTATCATTAATCAAAGTTAATCCACTTAGTATAAGCGCGTATACCTTACTTACTTAATAGGTTAGCTTGTCTTATAGAGTATTTTAGAATCATTCTTTTACTCTTTTTTGATATTTTTGATATAGTATATAGGATAATTTCTTTATATGATATGCTTCCCTTATAAAAGAAACCTTTACCTCTCCAATTCTGCTTAACCAAAAAAGTTGGTGAAACCCGATCCCTCGTTAGTTCGAAATGAATGTACTTTTTTGTAACTGAATAAGTTAGCGAATTAGGGAGCTTCGTTGTTTGTAATTTGGTATTTGGTCAAGTTAAAGCCCCTAGAAATATTTATTTGATAACATAACCACACCACTCAAACCTTTTATTAATTACCAAATTATGAGTATACCTGGATAACTTTTGCCGTTCATATAAAAAGACATAATAAGAAAATTCCGAAATAAAGCTTTTTATTGTACAAGCAAAGGAGCGCATAAGCTACTTCCCCCGCCTCAGTTCAGTACTCTATACTTTTAACCCGCTTTAGTGGGCGCCCCGATTTACACTTAGTATTAGATAAGAAGGAATTCCGTCTTTTATTCCCACAGCTCTAGTTATTTTCGCTTTTTTATACAATATTACACAAGGACCTTGATATAAGTAGTCATAGCTAAGGACTATTCCTTATGCATGAGTAGCTCTTACCGAGAGAGTTAAACCAGAATACAGGAATTCGTTGGTTCTAATCCTATAAAAACCGCTTGCTGACTTTCATATACATACTCTTGATAGCTATACCTAGACCTATGTTACCCGTCTTGATAATAACTGTAGTTTTAGTGTTACCAGGATTCTTATTCTTTTCTAGTTCAATGACGAGGTTGTGAATAGTCCAACCAATCTAGGAGCATTTCTAGATAGGATATAGGGAAGAGCTCGAATACAGAAGGTGTTGATTTGGAACAAACTGGATAAACTATCTAACTTCAAGTTATAGTATCCTTTTGGCTTTATGGGCGAGGATTCTCCTATATTGTTTGTAATTTACAAGATTTTGTATAATTGTATCCCAAGCCCTAGATCTAAAAAGATAAAAGGGTACTTTTTTATTGGGGCTTGATATAGAGTAATTTCTTAAAAATCTTAAAAAGAAGTATTCAATCAGACCTGGACAAAGGAATGAGTCAGCATCCAGGTAATTTACACTAAAAAGCTCCCAGTCTATAGGGAATCCTTATTAAGGTTTTTGTGCCCCTGTTAAAAAATGAATAATATGGGATCCCACTTTTGATTAGAAGCTTCTGGGAATTCCTGCTATGTAGGAGCAATATAAGTTTGACGCTATTCTGATATGGAAATCCTTATTAAAATATTTAGGGTACTGCCTGCTTCCTTTACAAATTTGTTTGTACTATAAAAGTTATTACAAGATTCTTATATCCTTTGCCAATTCTTTAGGGTAAGGAAATCCTGTTGATGCTATTTCATTTACTCCAAATCCCAGGATATAGCTCGAGTATATAATAAGAATTCAAAAAAACTAAGGGATAATCCTAAAATATATTTATCAAAGTTTACTAAAGTCCTATAAAGGCTCCTAAAAACATTAAAATTTTTTACTAGCTACGCAGGTACTAAGGGGCAGAGGGAACTCCTAAAAGCTCATTAAAATCTGCATTGTCATTAGTACCGAATTCTAGAAGTCTAGAAGCTCCTAACTTAATTACAACGCTTAAACTGCGACGTGTAAAAAATTCGGTAGATTTAGAATCATAGCTTCAAAGAGTTATCCTTACAAAAATGAGTGCGTAAAAACTGAGTTAGGTCTTATAAGAATTCAAGGTGTTAGTTAAACTTGTTTCAAAAATACGAATAGAAACTTTCCGGCATTTTCTTGGGTTGGGTGGAGCGGGATTAACCCCTTTCGAATTTGAGGATAATACCGAGTGTAATAGTAATAGGGTCTTTCCAAACTTAGGACGGGATACTTTTAATGGTTCAAGTAGTTTGATTATATCTAAACTGGATTTCTCATTTTTGGAGAGACTGCAAATTCCCTTCCGTTCGGCAAGTCTGTACTTATTATCAGCGCACTCCTAAAGAAGCTGTATAGAGGTTTTTTTAATCCACAGGTTTCCTTGGTACAATTATCCTGTAGTTTTAATGAGACCTAATGAGATGCCTGTAAGGATTTCCTGTTAAAAAAGACCCGCATTCCTTCACTAAGTATTAGGCTTGTATCAGCAGAAATACAAAAAAGAAGCTGCGTTGAACGACATTCCTTGGCTTACATTTTTAAAGTAATCCAAAAAAGTAGATAAAAGGGCGTTAATATCTTTATATTAGACCTATTCTTATCTTATCTTTTTTATATAGACGGGATAGGATAAAACAGAATAAGTCTTTCTTTTCATTTTTAGGGTTAGTAGTACTTGAATTATGTTACTTCTTAGAAGCAGGGTAGGCTACCTCTTTTTAGTCAACAATTTCGGGTAGTTAATTGCAAAGGAATCTTGTAACTCTTTATACTTCTCTGCTAGACGCCCTTACTAAAAAAGGGGGCTCTGCAACAATAGAAATTCCTTATTAATTTAAGGTTAACTTCCCATAAAGGGAGTGGTCTCTGTCTCCTCTATACAACACAAATTCTTTTTTAAGAATTCTTTAATGACTTATTTTAAACAGATCCGGAAGGAAAACAGACTTTATTTTAATATGATTTTAATATGAAACCTGGAAATAGAGGAACCCACAAAGGCAACTCCTTACTTTATATCCAGGAAGTCCTTGTATCTCACAATCACTTTTTCTTAACTTAAGTATGAATCTGTACCTCATCTATCTCCACCCACTCTAAAGGTTTTCTACAGCGCCCTGTCTCTTAGTTTGAAGTTTTTGAGATAAGTAGGGCTCTTTTTAGTGTAAATGAGTAGCTTAAGGCCTATTTGCGGGGTACCCTTAGTTTTATTAAGGGTTTCCGAACGGGGTTCGACTATTCACATACATAATAGATATAGAAGTACGTTTCGTATTTCCTGGATTTTTAGGAGCAGAAATCCGTATTTTTTGTCTGAGTTTTAGGGGGGATTGCTTGCTTGGCTTTTTACACTCTGGTAAGCCAAGATTCTTGTAAAACCTGCGGGCACTTTTCCTAGGAACACAAGACAAAATTTTAAGAATTCTAGTTGCGTAAGCCGGTAGTCGATAAAAAAGTATAGCGGATATTTCTTATTTAGAATAGAAACAAATAAGGATAAATTTTTTTGAAGTACGGCCCTCCTGGTTAGTTTGTATAAACAAAGTCTAATTAAGTAAAGCATAAAGTTCGTGAGTATTTAGTTAAATGTCATTAGTTCTAATCCTGCTTTAAATTTAAGTACATTTATTTAGTTTAGATAAAGTAAACTTTCTTATTCAGAGGTCTTTCTTTTCCTTTTAGGTTGTGGAGATCCCAAAAGACTCAAAAATCTCTAAAAACTCCCCTTTTTCTTTTTAGAAAGCACTGTATATTTTACTTTACCCCACTTTTAAATTAAGAGTAAAAAGCTTCGCGAAACCCCGGGGAAGTACCCTAATAGCAACAGTTTTTGCCTAGAATAAAATTCTAAAGAGATAAAAAATGAGAGTCAACATACTTGATAAAAAAGGAATGCCCTTTTTATTTACATGAATAGGGATGCTTATAAGTATTTATTTTATTACATTAAGGATTTCTGCAACTAAATTTCTTTTCGCTCTCTAAAAAAAAAAGATACTCTAGTAAAAAACTTTACCTTACTAACCGGATGAAATTGGGTAAGTAAGCGTTAAAAAAATCTTCCTTCGAGGAAACCCGTAGACTAAGATTGTATAAGTTGAACAGGGCCTGGTTAATAAATAAAGGATGTTAATAAGAATCTCTAGACAAAGCTCTCTCCGACAGAAGGAAGCCTTTTTAGTTTTTCCTCTAACCCGTGTAAAAAAAGCTGCGCTAATCGCCCGTAAGTCTATAGTCAGTCCCTACACTTTGAATTTAAGTTGATTTTAGTGTACAATACTCGCAAAAACCTATCCAGGATTTCGAGATTAGGATACTCCTTAATTATTCCAAAAGGGGTTGAGCCAGATATAGAGCGTTCCTTTATTTAAATTATAAAGAGGAATTAGTTAGGTCATTAAAATAGAATTATCTAATAAAAGCGGTTAAAAGGTATATCCTTAGAATTAGAAACGTAAATACAAAATTTCTTCTTTTGTAGTAGCTCAAAGTTAAGCAATTGTTACCAAAGTTTCCTCAAAAAAGAAAGGGGCGGTTCTAATTTGTTAAGGGTTAGGACTTAGATTAATACTAAACATATAGTCTACATGGGCTTGCTTTTGCTTAATTTTAAGCTCAGGAGCCCTGAGTCAGGTTTGTAGAATGTAAAAACTAAATTTCATATTTATATAAAGAGCTAGACTTTTATACTATTAAAATGTCTTTTCTGTAGGACATAAGTAATATTCTAAGATTGAGGAGCACAGACAGAGCTCCAATTTACGACTAACCTTTGCTTTACACTTCCAGCAAATTACCAGGAGCGGCGGCATAGTTATATTTAATTGACAATTTTCTTTATATGTCATACAATACTTCATAGGAAAGGGGAATCCCGCTCTATTCTTTATCCACTTTAGGTTAAGAACTTATCTTCCTTTTTCTTATATAAAGATGAGTTAGGCCCAAGTTTTTGTACGTAAAGCCTTTGTAGTTACTAAATCAAATTCAGTGCGGACCTTGGGTTTAGAAAGTCTAGCGATAATCTATCCCTTTAACTAAGGAAGTTTCCTTTAACAGGACTTGCAAGGGGGGCTATTAAGGACCCGCTTCGAACCTGTAAAATACAAGTTTGAGAGGGTCTTAGCTTTACTATAGAGCTTTTAGGGACTCCTATATTTTAGGTTTTTAAATTTAACCCGGGTTTATCCGCCTCTTAAAATACATGCAAAATGACATTAAGAGCTCCTTTCAATAAAAATAGGAGTTTGGCGAATATCTCTTGACTAGCGCTCTTTATTCTTTATTTCTGGTTTTTGAAATTGAAAGATTACTTCGAAAAAAAAAATGTTTTTTAGTTAGTTAACCAGACTTTATGACAACCAACCTTATATGCCTTACTTGTTTTAGTGTCTTCTTACTCTTATCCCTACCCATACACCTACCTTCTTTCTTCTTATTTACTAGGAAGATTTTCTTCTTGGTAGCTGTCTTATTGATATTAGTACTCTTCTTCTTACCTATTAATTAGTAGGAGGGATATAGGAGTTCTTATATAGATAACAGATACGGACTTACCTTTGTCGCTTTACTTTTCATTTTTTACCTTCTTCCTGCAGCCCTGTTTTTTAGCTTTAGTATTCCTATTTGTATTAGTACCCTTCTAGCCCGTACTCTTAGTCTTCTTCTCGATAGTTGGGAGCTTTGTATTACTCTATATAGTTCCTGTACTCTTCTTATTAGTCTTTATTAATTTTAGAGTCGTTTTAGTATGTTGGAGTTAGGAGTCTTAGAAAATGACTCAGTATTCTATACCCTTAATTACCGAGATTCCTTTTAAAACTCCTATGACGAAATGTCCTGTAATGTTAGCCTTTTCGTTTCTTGGATTTTAAGGGTTTAGAGAGTAACTAGAACCCTTCTGAACTCCGTGATCGTGATAAAGAGAGGCCTCAGAAAAGTAGAAGTGGGGATATAAATGCCTGGTATAGAACACCCTTACTAGGTTACTTGTGAAAGCAGAGTTATAAAATTTGTATGAGATAGGGAGTCTCGCTATACCTATATAAGCAGTACCCAAAAGTTGTAGATCGTGCCGGCTCTTGGTATTACTTCTAAAATTGTGTAGAGAATTCCGCACCCTTTAAATTGAAATTATACATGTAAGCGCGCGATAGAAAGTAGAGTTGCAAAAGAGGAAACAAAAATGACTTAGATATTAGATAGGATAAATTGAGTTCAATTCTATAAGTTTCCTCAATGTCTAAAGTCATTTATTAAGTGAAATCTTATATTAGAAGTTCTTAGTTAATTGCATATTATGTACAAGGAATTTTTAGTATTCACTTAATATAGAAGAAATCCACTCTTACCTGACATGAATAGCCGCCCGAACTTTTCTAGCACTAGTAACTCCCTTGACCCTATCCCATAAGAGCCCTCTCTCTTTCCAAATCCACCCGTTAGAGCACTTTAGATTTGGATCCGAAATCGGGAGTTCTAATCCCAAAAAATCTTACAGGCTTGTTACTCTTAACAAGGACCAAATACGGTTTTAGTAAGTTTCTTCGATCGGGATTTAGAAAGCAAAATGCGATATGAAAGTAGAAATTTTTGCGTCAGAGTTTTTATCAAGATTTGTATCTTTACTTTAACTTTAAGATAAGTATGAGTAGTCTCCGGTTTTCTGCTTACAATTTTCTCGTTTTATAAACTTTAATTAAGCCTCTACGGAAAAAGCAAGAGACCCCTTTCAGGTATGATATAGCTATATATATAATAGGAATTTCCTACAAAAAAACTATTCTTGTCTTGCACAATCGAAAGGTATTACAATTTACATGTGAGTGTGTACGCTCAACAAGCTTTCTCAAACAAAATCAAAGTATACACCTAACCTAATATCTTAGTATCTTAATTAAGAGATTTTTAGAATTAATAATAGGAAGTAATAGAGAATAGAGATTTTGACTTGTACTTTACTAGGGGGGCTTTACCCTTACTCTTAACATTAACATAAAGATGGTAATACTAATTTGTTCTAGCATAGTATAGATTATAGACAGTACTTGTTGTTAAAAAGGGATATTTCTATTATTACTTACTTAGTTGTTATTGACATGGAGCATAGAAAACTTAGTAGGTTTATTATACGTTACTATATACCGACTGGAGCGTTAGCGAGTCTTGTTAGATAGTTTAAAATTGACACACTATGAAAGAGAAAGACTTACTTTGCTTTTTGAGCCTTCTTATGAATTAGAATTATCTGCATACCTTTCTTGAGAGTTAGTAGATTCCGTAGCTTGTATCATAGCTATCTTACCTAACCTCTTAAAAGCCTTAACAGCTAGCCCTATTGTATTCCTGTTGCCTGTACTACCTTTTTGTAGCTTATGTATTCCTTTTTCTTAGAGAGTGTAGGGAAAGACTTACTTATAGAAGTCAGTCCTTATTCTATTCTATAGTTATTGTTATTAGTATTCCTTAGAGTTAGGTATAGTAGGTTTTTCTTAAAAGTACTGTTAAATAGGATTTCTCTATAAAATAGAATAAGGTCGGTTTAGGTTTCCTAATACTAATATATAAACTTGCTAAACAAATAATACAAATATTAACCATGAAAGTCAGGAGAACCGTCAAGATAATATTTACTCTTTCAAAAGACTCCTATAAATAAAAGGGAATTTAACCTAAACTAAATAAGGAGCTTACTTCACTAAGAACGCTGATAAAAGGTTAACTAAAAAGTATAAATCATCAGATTGCAAGTTTACGAATTAAAATTCAAGTGACGCATTTTACAAAAAGATACAGCTCGAAAATACAAATTACTAAACAAATCCAACTTAGAATTGCTAACCAATTACCTATTTAAAATTCCTATAATCTCCAGTCATTTAAAGCAACCTGTTTACTCTGGACAATTAACTCGAGCAAATAAACTCCATTTTAACTAGTAATAAAGCTTAACTAAGTAGGAAATCCGTTTATTTATTACTAGTAGCTAACACTTTAGTTTTTCTATTCTACTTTCCTCTGAAGCCCCTAGTTAAGCAAGATAGAGAAAGAACTGAGAACTTTCCTAACTTCTCGTATCTTGGTTTTCTCTAGTAATTCCTTATATTTGTACTAGACTTCGTTAGTCAGTTCTCTATTTAGTTGTTATAGTTAAAGTATGGGCTCACGGGTTTCTTGTGATTTTGGGGTACTCCGTTTTTGCGAGTTTGTGGTCTTAACAATATTTGGGTTATTTTACAAGCGGAGCGCCTTGTAGATTTCGAAGTCTCTACCCGGTATTGGCACTTCGTTGATGTAGTTTGGTTATTCGCCCTTGTGTCTTTATTGGCGGGGGTTCCCTAGGATAAGAAGTGATTGCCCCTATCCTAATAGCTTCTTTTTTTATAGGGAAGAACAAAGCCGGGATCGAGATATTTCTTTTTGGGGTTCTTTTATATCTTGGTGGAGTAGAATTTTCTTATTTATACTAGGCCAATTAGCTCAAATTCTTTCAGAAACCTCTTAGTTATAATTACGCTCGTTATGATAGTTACATTCCTTAAGCAGCTTAGTTCCTCTTTCCTTGTATTTGTTGATCTTTTGTATACGTCTTACGTCGGGTAAGCCGGTGAGGTGATGAAGACTATGCTTGTCAATAAAAAGGAGCCTTTACTCTTTAACGGATACTTAAACAAGAATAGGACGAAAGACAAATTTCAGATATATAGAAACTCCTCAATATATAGGTATCACAAACTCTTACCTTACCTTGCAGTACAACAGCAAAGACAAGAAAGTCTTATATACACTCGTACAAAAAAACAAGGGCGTAAATTTTTTTTTATAAGAGTAGTGTTGTTAAATTAACAAGGAATTCTTTACAAATTTATAAAAAGAAACCACCTAAAACGGAAGAATTGAAATATCTTTTTCTACTTGCTGAAATCCTAATCCCAAACTCTCACATAGAAAACTCAGGATACAGAATTACTATTTCCTGATTTGAAAAGAGCTTACTTTAGAATGGGCAGGCAATTTACAAAATCTAAATTACAAACTTCCTCAGATCCCTGAAATCGAGGAGAGCTACTCCTAGAATTTCTTGTTTTAAACTTTGTTTCCCAAAATATCTAACTTATAAATTCCAATAAGCAGACTAAATAAAAATATATATAACCCGAGTAAAGGGTACCTCTAACAAGGCTCTATATTTAAGATTTCCCAAATTTCCTAACTTGATAAATAGATACGAAAACGGGGCTGGAATAAAAGGATACACAAACTCTTAGAAATAAACTATAGGAGTTTTCCTGATTCAGTAGAACTCTTAATATACCACATTTGGGATAAAAGGAAAATGAGAATCGCTTAAATAAAGAAATGCTTTAATCTATCTCCTCGGTAAATTTGTAAGCGTTTGAAAGAAAAGTACTGGGTTCAAGTCGTTTTCATAGTTAAAAGTTCGTATAAAAAGAAACCAAGATTTTTATTTAGTTCTGACTCGGAACTTTCCCGCGATAACTAAGGATGAAGCTCAAATTTCGAGAGGTATTAACACCGGGAGTATTGTGAACAGGGTTTGCCTAGTAGGGGAGCCCCTACAGATTTTCAGTTCTTTCCTTGGGATACTGCGGTAAAGCTTCTAAAAAGAGTAAGAAAAAAAGAGACTCGATTCCTTGTGAGCAGTCTTTTAGTAGAAGGTTTACGTGTAAGGGTCTATTATAGTTGACAAACCAAGAGATGGTAATATCATATTTTAAACCTATAACCAATCCAGGGTTATAGTCCTATCAACGGATAAAGGCAAAGCATTCTTAAATAAAAGAGGCCGCAGATCCGGCTTCAAATCAGTTTAACCTTCACTTAATGATATTTATGCTATCTTTCTTTCTTCTGTTACAACAAGCTACAAATTGAAAGGGAGTTCTTTATGACCTTATTAGTGCGCTTTGAAGATTACAGGGGTCCCGCATTTAATTGCTACTTTATAGCTCTCTTATACGTTTGCACTGTCTTATTTCTACCCGATTCCTGTATTCCCCAAAAAGTGATTGCACGCATACTCCTTTTGGGGAATATAGTCTTTATTTTAAACCTTTTAAATGGTTTAATAGAAAAAACCCCGGACTGAGACCCAAACTTGCTTAATATTTTTGAAATTCTGTATTCCCTAATTTACATATTTGATTAATATAGGATACCTTCCAGAATAAGAGGTTATTTCCAAGTTTACTTTAGTCCAGGAATGGGGAACATATGACAAATAAGTTAGTCTTATTATTTACCCTTTATAAAACTATCTGTATAGCTGGGGCAGCTAAGAGAGTAACTCGACGAAGTGGGACTCCTTGCTTTTGGCTCACGGGCTTTTTACCCGTCATATTTTAGTTTTCAGCTTCATTCACCGAGTTCTATCTTGTACTAAAGTACTCCTTCGCCCGGCAAGGGGAAGGGATCTGTTATATTTTCTCAAGAATTTAGATCTTCTTTCTCTCTCTATAAATCGGGTATTCATATTTACTGAGTTACATACGGGGCGCTCAGGGGGATAATGAATACTTGTAGAAGTACGGCTTAGCGAGCTCCCTTGAAGGGGTTTTTATTCTGCAAGTTCGTCAAAGTTATCCGTTACTCTCTATATACACAGTAGGCCTAAAATTAAGTTTTAATTGTACAGTACAGGGTATCAAGAAGCGGAAGTGCTAGCATATCTAAGTGAGGTGTGTTTCAGTAGAATATTAGAGTATACAGAGAAGAATTTCTTATGTCATAAAAGAGTTCTTGGAAGAAAGATTCTACAAAAAAGTTTAATAAATCTCAACATCGAAGTCTCTCTTCATTATTAATGAAGCTTGATTGATTCTAATCCCTTCAATGCTAGGAGGCTCCTTTTAGTGTTTTATTACATATGACTTTGACAGGAATTCCCTAGATTCAAATACCAAAAGTAAGAAAAAAGTAGACGCTTTACTTAAAGTCCCTAGTGAACTTCTTTTTCAAGTTTTTTTAATATGTATTAAACTTTCGCATAGATATTCTTATAGACTTTTTAAGTATTAGCTTTTAAATCTTGTGTCCGAGAAACAAAAAAGACAAGAGGTAATGTAATTACTAACAGGAAATAGAAAATAGCTATAACATAACGCGGAACCCCGGAAAACTCTTTACTTTTAGTGACCTATGAAGCAGGATCCTAAGACTTTTCTCTTGTGTACTTACCCCGAGATTTTGAGAGCTCTTATTCTGGGGACACCGGAAACCTTTAGAAAAGCAGAGGTATTCTAAATAAGCTTAGGAATTTTAAATAAGATAGCCAAGATTGGATAGGGAATCCGGGCTTTTGATAAATTGTCTCTCGATCGAGGGAATCCCGGTAATTGTAAAAAGAATTTTGTCTAAAGCTGTTTCTACGTATCTCCCCTCAATTCTCCTGGGCATATTTCCCCACTCTTTTTTGAATAGCATAAAACATAAAGCTCACAGAGAATTTTTTTTAACTGACGGAGTCAGTCTACCTATGCGCCGTGTTCCTTAGAACTAGACAAAGGAATTTCTATTCTATTAAGGAACTCCTTTGAAGCCCAAGACAAATATAAGGATCCCTTTATTATACAAGCATACTATCCTACATATACGCATTCCCCTATATCCGCAGCTTGGCAAACCCAAGGGCCTCCGAATTCTAAAAATTCCAGTAGTGGACTCCGTACACTTTCTAATTTCTTTTAAGGAAAATCTTTTTTTGAATAAAAAACTTCTTATAGTCTAACCCTTTAAATAGTCGTGCCGCTCACAAGGAATTTTTAGGAGTGCTCTAGGTAGAACTAGAATAGCCAAAGAACTGACTCTAGACTTTAAACGATTTTATAACCTGGAATCTCTTACAAGAATTTACTATGAGAGGGACTTCAAAAACAAAGGACGTGATATTCTGTAAACCCTATCCGTAGGACATAATATTAAGGGAGAAAATCTTTTATTCTAGGCAACCTCTCTACCATAAGTCGTAAAACAAAAGCTCAAAAAATAGACTGAAAAAGACCCTCTGAAAATAGACAAAGAGTTTTGTACATGTAATACAAGTAACCCACAATTACGGATCGGGAGAGCGCTTTAAAGTCCCCCTATACTTAAAAGTAAAGAGTAACCGAAGACTCTGCTAGTTTTATTCTATAACGAGTTATCTCTTCTTAAGTTTCCGGATTACATTAATGAACTCCACTTAGCTAGCTTAGGAAAGCTTAGCTGATATATTATAAACTCCCTAACATGTATATTTGGTCAAAACAAAAAGGGGGATATAGTTAAAGTCATTAAACTATTAAAAAAGTCGTATGCGCGGTAATATAAAAGCTTCTCCCGACCACCTTTTTACGGATTTCTTTTGAACCTTTTAAAAATCCCGAGACTCTACCTTTCATTTTAAAATCATCCTTTTCTTATTTCTATGAACGGTGCGCCATTAGAAATCGATTTCCTTTTAGTAGGATTTAAGTAGTAAAAAACTCGGTTTTGTCCTATAACTATAGTAGGAACTCAAGTTTTTCTCTGAATCGTATGTACACAAAGAGTCCAAACGCTCATCAATTTAGTTTTTTTAACACCTCTTTTTGTAAGAAAGGACACCTATTTACCTTAATAATTAAGATGGAAACTGAGTCAAATAAGGTAGTACAGAATATCTAGTATCTAATCTGCTTAAGTTTTAGTGTTCCTTAATAAGTATCTCCTAGTACTAGTAAGAGTCTCAATAATATTAATAGTAGTCTTAGTTTGTTCCTAATGTACTCTTACAAGTGTAGTAAATTAATGTAGGGGAGCCCTTAAAAAGAAGCTTTGATCCAGAAATAGTATAAATTAGCCTTAGGTTTGTTTCCCAGTAAAGGCTCTTGTTGCTTCTTAGTCAGGGAGCTCATATGACATATTACCCTGTAACTAAACTAAAATACATAAAAGTGAAAATATATTGATATAACTTTTTAAATAAAATATGTACTTGAGAATTTTAATACTGGGGAAGCTTTCTAATATCGATAAAGTATTTAATAAAATAGAGTGAGGTAATGTAATTAAATTACTAGTAATCTTAGAAATTCTTTAATTACCACTAGTAATTACATTACCTGTTCATTTAAGAAAGTTAAGTAGTTAGGAAGAAACCTTAATAGAAGTCTAGCCTTCTTTGTTAAAGCAAAACTTGGTAGCTAAACTATAGTAAGAATATTAGCTTCGCTTGACTTCCTTATTAACTATGTATTAAATAGAATTCCTAGAGTTTGAGTAATTTAAATAAGCTAATTGCAAAGGCTAAAACTTGTCTTTACTTCTATTACTACTTTGATTTACTTAAGGAAAAAATTCTATTAAGGAAAGGTAGACTCGTTTTGACTCTTAAGAAGGGAATACCAATACTTAAGACTACTCTCAAATTGAAAAGAACGAATTCCCAAGTCATAAATTAGCTAAAACTAAAATGTGTAAGGGAAAGAAATAAGAGCTGTTGTTTAGTTTCTAATTGGGGATGAATACGGTACAAATAAAATGAATGGGTATGATATGGGTTTAGCAATTTACTTAGGGGGAGTAGCTGTAGTTTTTGGTCAATGTAGTATGCTCTTAGCGGAAGCTCTAAGCTTGAGTATAGAGAACTTGAACCTTTGCATCACGATTATCTGAACCCGTGCTCTAACAACTGAGCTATGAAACGAAAACCATACGACTAGACTATACAGGAAAAACTACTTAAACTAGACAAGAAATATATGGAAACCTTTATGTTTTCCTTTCTAATTCTTGCTTTTTTACTTTCCTTTTCTATTTCAGTACTATTACTCGGCAAACAGGGGTACTCTACAGGTAAAAACAGGAATTCCAAGAGCGTTTCCTGTAAATAAGATTACAATCTTAAAAAAAGAAATGCTTAATTACTAACATATGCAAGAAAAGGTATATCTGATATGCTTATCAAGACAAGAAAATGAGCCAAGCATGAAAGATTTGGTGTATTCGCTTTACTAATATAATATAAAATGAAAGAAATTCATCTAGCTTAGAATATCTACCCGAATCGGGACCCTTATTGAACAAAGGAGACTCATGACTTTCTGAATACTCTTTAATATGTAAAAACTCTTAACTATCCAACAAGAGTAAGAGAAACTGAAACAAAGAAAGATTCCTTTCTCTTATTTCAGGAAAATGCAAAGCCTTTACTGTATTATATAGGTAAGTTACTTTAAGGAAACCTGCCAATAACAATGAGATACTCGTAACTAGTAGCTGGTAAAGACATTTAAATCCTTCTGAGTATAGAAAATACAAATTTCTATTTTTGTAAACTAATGAAATTCTTTTTACTGGGTAAAGTAGAAGGTCTCGAGCGCCTTCTGTAAGGGTTCTTACTAACCTAATTTATCTCACAACGAAGAGTATGGTGAGTTTAGAAGCATAAGCAAGGGTATTTAATCCAGTATTCATTCAACCTTAATCCCTTCTCATTTTTTTTCTATCTTTCTTTCTGCTAACATTCAATTACAAACGAAAAAGACCCGTACCAATCCAGTAACTTATACAAGATTTCCAAGATAAAAAAATTCTTTATTTATAGGACGCGAGCTCTTATGCATATGCAGATGAAAACTTGTCCTAAATAAAGCCCCTTACTTCTGCTAGTTAAATGAATAGAATCCTAAATATCTAAAGAAGAAAACAAGAGCCGTATCAAGTAAAAAATCAGGTTTCCTGTTAACTACTCTACAAATTGATGAGGAACTTTAGTCAGTCATATTAAGCACTTCCCCCTTACCTTAAAAGGACTCTTTGAAAGGAAATTCTCCTGTATAAGAGAAAAGTTCTAATACAGAAAAGTAAACCAATCTAAACCAATACCTAGTATAAGTAAGAGGATTCGAACCCTGGAATTCCGATTATGTTACGGCTTGATTTACTAAGAGAAACCGTGAAAGTAAGGTTTGTACCTTTTAGAAGAGAGCTCAATTACTTAACTTACACTAAAAAATCTCTATTCTATATACGTGATTTGGAACCTTCTTTTTCTTATTTATTTTCAAAATTTGTTCGGTAAGGTCCCTGCTTTTTTAGAACCAATTTCCTTATTACATATTACAAATAAACCTAAAAGTAATGCTTATTCGAGATTCCCGAAACGATTAGGAAAAGGCCCTGATAAAAGTATATTATTTATACTATATTCTAACATATCCTCAGAAAGATTAATTCAGGACTAAATCTTAGCTCCCTTTAAGGAAAAATTATAAGGAAATACTGCATCTAGACTAACTAGATTGATGCGAGATCCTAAAATTGCAAGCATAGGCGATTCTCTTAGCTAGCTACTTCATTTTATTTCAGAGACAGGGTTGCACTGGGGTTTAAAGCGCACGGACGGGTCATAAGAATCTCATCTCAGTTGTATAAAGCATTACCTTAGTAAATCTCAAGAGTACGGGTATTATTTAAGAAATAGAACAGGAAAGACCTAGTTTAGAACTACAGGCATCCATAAAAAGTCTTAGGGCTCGCAGATAGTTTGCTATTAATATTAAGAAAATGACCTCTTTAAGTAAATCAACTTTGTTTCCTTTACCTCATTATCGGGGGATCCTCCTTAAAGTGTACCTTAAGTTATTAAACTTAAGATTCTGCTATACATATCGAAAAGTCAGTCCTATTTAAATGCTTAAGTCTTTCTTTCAGAAAGAATCCCTGAATATATAAAACTCTTCTACCTGCGCTGTGTTACTTAGAAATGCTAACTTTGAAACCGCATTTGTTGTAAAGTTTGGGGCGCACAAATTTACTATACCTGCTTTGCCATTGCCTAACATTGAAAGTAAGAACAAATCTCGATCGGGAAATTCAAAGAGTAAGGGTTCAAGGCATTTAGGGGGCTGCACCTATTTTCTTTATCCTAAAACTCTAAGCTAAGGGAAGTTCTTTTCTAGCCCTAGTAATAAAGGATTCTTCTTTATCTGATTCTAACAAGGGAATTATTCACTTGAGTCTTTTTGTGGAAATGCAGAAAGGAATCGCTAATATTATGATACCGAATTGATTAATACGCTTTTAAGTCCTTATACTCTTATGAAATGAAAACACAGCTGAAATTGACTTTGAGACCCGGCAGAGAGACTTCTGATTATATGATTACACTAAAAAACGAGTGTCTCCCTCTGCCCAAGATAAAGTCTTTTATAAAGCTTTAGTTATACCTTAAGAAACAGGTTTTGGAGTCTTAAGCTCTGACGTGATGAGCTTAAACAAGCGGTAGTAGCAGTTTCAGGCCGAACCCTATACACCGATATATAAGACTGACGCCTTACCTCTGTTTTTATTTTACTTCAAATACTTTTTTGAAAGGAGAGTCCATTTATTGTATTAAAAGGAAATCAAGCTTCTGCCATTTTATATCCAGAAACTTTTTTGTTCGCACGGAAAATCGCTAGGAAACTTGAAGTATAGCAAATAGAAAAAGACTCCCTTTATTCCAGTAGGATATCCCAAAGTAGAAGAAAGCTTTTCTCTAAATAGAGAAATTCTAAAACGGAACTCCTCCTCGTGGCATTTACGCTTGTTATTTTAACTAAACTTGAGTTATTTATAACATTTTTTACGAATGAAAATAATACTGAGGCGGCCTTTCCGGCTATATGGGACCTTTAGTTAAATAGGTATGAAAAGAATGGAAGTAACTAAATAGAGCTCGAATTACTACAGTTGAAGATTTAGGGTAGGGATATACAATCCTTTAATGTCTGATTTAATTGACTTCCTGAGAAGTTCTTTTCACGAGTACTTACATAATATAGAGGAAAGTTATATAACCTATAAAGAGAGTCAAATTCCAGATAAAAAAGAATAGTATAAGAACCCGATAATTTTAGCCAAGGTGGAAGCCCGAAAGGGAAGTGTAGAGTTTTAAAATACGGGAAATTCTGATTTTAATATTATTATATTGGTAAAGTGCCACGCTTGTTCTGCATCTTAAATTGGACAACCCTTTATGTTGATAAGAAATTGAAGGGTTTTCTTATATATTTATAATGAAAGCTTGCTTACTAACCTAGATATTGAAAGAAGAATGTTGCGAAAAGGGTTCACACACTTGATCTAAATCCTCAGTTATAATTGTAGAAAGGTATGGAATAATTGACTCAATTTTGAGTAGTTATACTATATATAAGGAAAGCAATGAAACAAAAAACTTCTATTTAAATGGTAGTTATGGACTCGCTCTTATTTCCGCAATATAGTAGAAAGAGCTCGTGGTCAAATCCATTTAAAGGAATTTTCCAAACTGAAGTGTCCCTATTACTTATTCATTTTTGGGATGTATAAGCCGTTCCTAGAATAGAAGGAATACATTAATTACAGATACAGAAGACGACCAGACTTCTATGGATTCCTTTCTTTCTTATCTTGACTGGATTTTTATAACTCCAGGCAAAGGTTGAAGCTTTAACTCGTCAGAAGGAAATCCAATTGTTAATGCTTTTGTATGCTCCAAGGCATCCCGTTTCAACTAAAGTCTTATAGTAAGAAGTAAGTCTACGCATCTACTTTCTAGATTTACCTGTTAATTCTAGCTTGCTTTTCTAAAAGAACAAGGAAACCCCCCTTTTGCTTTTGACAATGATATCGTATACCTTAACTCGCATCAATTGAGTACAGTGTCTAAAAAAAGAAAGGTAATGCTTAATTACATTTACTTGCAGTTTATAAGTCTTGGAAAAGTTCTAAATTCTAAATCAAGGGATTTCCTCTTTGTACTCTATATATAGATTTTGCGAACCTACACTATTTGTCAGATACATTTCTCGCATATTTGAGAATTTCTAGAGGTTCACTTGTTGATATCTAGTTTAATGTACAAGACAGAGAATAAAAATGGACACAATTTATCAGCTATAAAGCTTTTTTAAACTCTAGCCACCCCTTTGGATACCAATGTTCAAGATTCTGAAATAATATAGACAAAGCTTATCCAAACTAATGAATATTATAAAAGCAGAATCTGAGGCCTTGTGAGAAACTGCTAAAGCATTAGTTTTTTATACTGTGAGCTGAATGAAAGACTAGGAATTGTTGGGAACTTTTACTAGAAAAATCGGGATGTTAGCTCTGAGACTATATACTCCTATTCTGTACCATAACTTGTCTCTTGATACCTAGACCTGAATTCTGTATCCTATGCCTACTAACTAGACCTACTCTCTTAGCTGTCTTATTCAGGATTATCTTGAGATCTTTGTTCTTACCCCTCCTGTTGTAAGACCTATAATCTTAGTCTTAATAGTCAAAAGACTCCTTAGTTTTAGTAGCTTTCTCTATCCTACTCTTCTGAGCTAAACCTGCTTTCTTAGGAGCTACACTCTTATGGGTTCTACCTTTTACAATTCCTTGACCCTTTACTGACTTATGCTTAAAATGGGCATTGAACTCTGAGAGCACATTAATTAAGAGGTACCCAAACTTGCGTTTTTGGAAAGAAGATATATATGACTTCCTCAGGGCCTTACAATCTTACAAGCGAAAAGTCAAAGTTTAAACTGAACTAACCTATAAAAACTCGCTATTCCTACTAGAATTCCTTTAGCCGGCTCCCTAGAAAAGCAGAGAGTATAATAAATTAACTAACACCTAGTGGGTAACATAATACCTAAATGATAAGTACCTCACAAGAAATGACGAAAGCCTTTATATACTAAGAAATGAATATTTCTTTGTAACACAACTATGGGTTCCCTTACCGGTGTAAGATTCGTGTATATGAAGTAATCCAGAGTTTTTATAAAGCCTCCTCGCTCGAGTGAAATTGTGCAGTTTCTCGATTGGAAGTGTATAGGGGAAACAGAAATTGACCGCTCAAAGTTAGACCACCGTAAAATTCATAAGCCTGGAAAGAGACTATGTTTTGTTAATAGAGCAGCTTCCCCCCCTTTCAAGTAGGATCACCCCCTACAGCAATAACAAGAAAATCTTTGCTTTTACCTATTGAAGCTATGAAAACCTATGCCCCAGAACGAGGGTTAGTAAAAAACCCGGTATTGCTTTTTGTCATGTCCCAGATAAACAGCCTTCTGGATAGTAACATCAAGGTTCCAACCCCTTTTTCATGCCTCAAAAGCGTTACTTCCCAAGTTTCGATTTTAATAGCTTTTTGAAAGATTTTTCTAAAAAAGTGGTAAAACGGGGCTAAAGAATCCCGAATCCTTGGGTTATAAGTGACCTGTTTTCATTGGAGAAAATCCCCTTTTTCGAGCCCAAATTTAGGTTTTTATAAATTTAGAATCTTTCTGAATTTTGTATACCGAAAAGTCTTGGCGCTTTGCAATCGCTTACGTAATTCTTTTTCTGTGCTTCTAGAAGAAAAGGTAAGGTCTTATGTTTATTGATTGGGATGTGGAGCAGGGGGAATACTTACATGAAGAAGGGATACACACACAGGCGTAGGCGTACTTCTATTATACCAGCGAGAGGGAGGTCCAACCTAGAGAGCTCTTATTCCCCCCGACTGGAGCGTAGAGCGTAGGGAGCTTCTAGTGTGGTGAATGGGAGTGCTATCCATGTACAATAGCCAATAGAGAGTTGATGGAGTTTCTTATTCTTCTGTTGCTATTGTTGTATCTGTTGTTACTGACTTACTTGTTTGAGTTGTACTACTTGTTTGATCAGGAGCTTAAGTTGTTGTTTAATAATTATAAGAGCTAGAAGAAGAAGAACTAAGAGAAGAGAGAGGATCATAGACTTGATCACTTGAGAGTGGGAAAGTCTTCTTTATAAGATATAGTCTAATATATTGTAGCTACTATAGTTATATGTTCTATGTATTAGTGTATTAGTAGATGTATTGTTGTTCTTGTTCTATTGCAGCCTAAAGGGGTTTTAGGGCTATCGCACCTTAAACAATATATATTAATTTGTACTTGTTATTCTAATGAGTAATGTACTTAGTTGTTAGTAGTTAAGGGGTAGGGGGAACGCCTAAACATGAGTGTGCTTGTTCCTTCGTTTAAGTTATATTACTCAATTTTGGAGGATTGGGAGTATTCTTAGATTGAATAAGAGTAATTCCGTGCTTTGCTATACTTAATTCAATAATTTGTATTTTAAGGCCTGTTAAAGTAAATAACCCTACATACCCAGCAGCAAAATTCTAGTCGAGGTCATTTCATTTCGTTTGTAAATGAGTTTCTTTTTATCTTTCATTGGATTTAATGGAATTGAAACTAAAGTTCCCTCCCTTCTTTTTGGTCTCCCTTTTCGATGAAATTGCATAAAAATGAGAATTATTCCGTTTTTATCTTAGATTTTTCTATTCTTCAACTTTTTCATTAAGACTTATATAATATATGTCTTGTAATACTAACTCTTCTTTACTCTCTTTCTATGGATGATAGGTAATTAGGTAACCGAAAGGTTACTTAAATTGGATCTGCTTCCTTTTTCAATTCTTAGTCAATTTAGAAGGGGCTCTCATTCATGAAGAATTGTTGGCTAGCTTTCTGTTTCATTCCTCCGCGCCTTCCAAGTAGAAGAAGGTAACGAAGTGAAATCACTTATAATCTAAGGATTACCTTGTTTGAATTTCAATCTAAGAATCCCCCTTAGAACTTATATAATAGTAACAAGAATTAATCAATTGACAAGCGGAATGCTGGAAATAGAATGCGGGTTCAAGTCATCTCAGTCAAAAAGCTTGTATGAGTTTAGGGTTTCCCTTTTCTTCCAGAATCGAAGGTAACTCAGTTTCGAGCGCAATCCGTAGAAAGGAAAGAGCTTAGATAGCTCACGCAAAACCCAACCCTCACGAGTAACCTGCCGCTCACGCCTTTTCTAAAAACATCCCCCTAATGGATTAGATGCTACGTCGTAGGTTCAAGTAGGCTGTAGGTGTTCGGAGAACCCTAGAATTCTACAAGAGCTGCGGATACTCACTGAATTTCCACTCAAAGTCTGGTCAGCTTCTGGGTGGAAAACTTGAAGAATCCTCCTAGCTACAATTCAATCTAGCATATCAAAGGCAATGTTAATTGTTAGTAAAAGCGCGCTTAGCTCATTAAGCGCAATGGAAGGGTTTACATTCTTAAATCGCCCCGTTAAGAAAGGAAGATGCCTGTAAACCCTGGGAAAAGATCCCACGAACGATTGCCTCATTCTTTCCTGATCTGGATGTCTTAGTCTCTAGTGTCTTTGTCTTCAAGCGCCCCATTAGTTAGCTATCTTTCAGTTCGTAAGTCGCTTTGTCGATTCCTAGGTTTCTTGTAACTACTCTCTACTCGAGTGAAGTGATAGGATACCTTTCTACTATCTTTCTCAATCTTCCCCTTTGTGCCCCGTAGTAGAATCCTATCTTAATTACAAAGTCTGTCCTTCGGTTTCTTTCTTCTTTATTACTCTTTCACAAAACAAAATTTGGGAGGGGTTCAATGTGGTCCCAAAACCTATCGTCTCGTCATAGGTTGCGGTCGACTTCCCCGCGTAGGGGCTCCTACTTTTCTTAATCCGAGGGTTGTCTCTCTTTTTGAATTGTACTTGTCTTTGTAGGAATTCAATGCGTGGAATTTTCTACGCTCTTATAAGCTTCCTTTGCTTTATAAACTTTCTAAATCTAAATAAAGAAGAGGGAATACCGGTCAGGCTCCATTAATACAATTAATACAGTAACTACTCTAACTACATAAGCCATTAAGACATTAGAACAATAAACCAGCTACAGGAATCCAAAAGCCCCAAGAAGCACCCTAGCTCCATAACATAAGAAATTCCCCTTTCTTCCTCTTATAAAAAGCCTCTCTTAAGAATCCTAATAAAAGAATAAGGTCTAACTCTAAGGAATCTAGGTCATAAGAAAAAGCAGCAACAAAGAAAGAATAAACAAGCAATCAAAATCAAAGAAAGCAGTCGCGGAAAGAGCAAGAATTAAGAAGTCTCGGTTGGAGATATTAAGGGATATATACATACTCTAATTACTTAATACATTAACAAACCCCCTTCTCTTCGTCGGGATTAGAGACTCCTTAATACAATTATCACTATACTTAAATATCTTCCTTATACAATACAAATACAATTAAAGAAATAGAACAAGAATCCCCTAGCTATTACTACCTATAAGTAGAGTGTACTACAATACTATAACAATAACTGCTAGCTCCTAAACCCCATAAGACACAACCAAAAGTCAAGTACTCTTTGTCTTACTGCTGTTCCTCTTCTATGGCTTATAAAACAACTGAGTCGGGTAAGTCAGTAGTTCATAAAGAAATAAGTAAAGCTCAGTTAGGTGATGATGTGTTTATCCAGTCTGTTCATTAAACTATAATGCGTTAACCTTCCTACGTTTCCCCTCTGTCGGTAGGAGGTATTATCAATATTTCGAAGGCTCTATCCTCTCCACAGTAATAACAGCAAAGAACAAGGGGAGCTTAATACAATTTAATTACATTACCTACTGTTTTCTTTAGGGTTTTTGGGAACTGCTAGGGAGTTCCTAGGGGTTTTAGTAATTAACAAGTATGAGATTAACTCGGATTCTCTAATTATAGATCCCTTTTGTTTTGTAAAAGTGGGTTTCCCTTTAACCCGGCCTATGTTCTATGACTTTTCTCAAGAACTATTAGCTTTATTTTTCGTGTTTAAATCCCGCTTCTGAGCTCTACTACTATCATAGCTTAAACAAGATTAGAGTAGATTCTAGTTTTCTAGTTCCTATTGTTCTGGCTGGAGTTGGACTAGAGTAGAGGACTCACCGTATGAAAGAACATTAACAGAACTCTTTTTTTCTATCTTATAACAAAGGTAAACTCATTAACAAATAACCCTAAGGATAATTACAAAATAACTATTAAGAATCTTAAAAAAAAAGCAAGTCGGCTTTCTGAATTTCTTAAATTTTTCTTATGGTGTACTGTAAAATGAGTTCCAATCTTGAGTGTCTTTTCGACAATAAGTTCTTTTGCGGGATTACTCCACTTTTAGTTTTTAAAGTGTCCATCGGGACTTTCAAAGGGTTTACTAGCAGTCTTTATTATACGAAAGGGCCGAAAAAACTCTGTTTAATTTAATCCTTTTCAAGAATGAAGGAAGGGGTACCCCGACTAAATACCGACGACACTTATGAAGTATTCCGTCCAAGCAAGTTGGGAAAACTATTCCAACTCTACAAAAGGGACTTACAAAAAATATCTACCTCAATAGGAGAATTAAACAATGAAAGGGTTTTCATGTGTTCTGGTATAGTACAAAGTCTTTTTTAGTTTTTATAAGGACTGTATAAGTTACTTGACCTTTCCAAAGTCTAAACACTTGTAGCAGCAATAAAAATAAGAGTAGTACCCTATTCAGAAGTCCCGAATATTCGAAGCAAATGTAATTCGAAAAACCTAGTAGTGCGGTCCTTACCGGAACTAAGTTATTTAAACCTGCTTTATTATATTTGAAATTGTACGGGAGACGCGCCCCTTATATTCTATACCTCTTCCTGACGAGAAAAGTCAATCTTTAGTTTTGTTAACAAAGAGGGGGAGTTATGCTTTATTAAGTAGTGGCTTTTAAAATTGAGTATAATCTAGAAGATATACCGACTAAGTCTTAAGTTTTAGAGTTAGGTCCCTTTGAAGCCCTTTTTTAATAAGCGAATTGCTAAAAACACAAGGTGTTCTTTAGAACAGTTCTCGCGTAGTAAAACGTAAAAGTATAATATTTACAGTAAAAACTTAAGAAAATCCGTTAAGGTAAGTCCAGCTTTGTCTAAGAATCGGCTTACAATACAGCTACTGCAACTAATCATGGGTATCCCTTATTATAGAAAAACAAAAAGAGCTATCTTAGTATATAAAAGCATAAAAGACACCCTATACCTACGCCACTTTCTTCAACTGCCTAAATTCGCTAATAAACATAAGACCTTACCTTTTATTCCTTGCGCTAGGATATCCCAGTTCATAATAAAAGGAAGATAACTAAGAAAGAAGAAACGGGCGGATTCTCGAGTGTAAAATGACTGGGATGGGAGTTTAGCAGAGGAGGATATAAGGTTCTTTTTTGCAGACATTTTTATACTCATTTCCAACACCTAAAAATAAAGATGTAAGGACATCTATATCCCAATAAAGCTTATTCTCGATCAGGGTGCTTCTGCATTCATATAGAGCAGCGTTTTAAAACTGCAGATATGTTACTGCTTCGGGGACTTCTATTCTAATAAAAAGGCTTTTGCTAACCCGAGGAAATATATACCTTTCAAGTAACCCGTAATTTGAAAATCCGTTTGCTAAATCAGCGTATAAGTAAGTTTTCCTCATAGGTGTTTTGAACCCCACTTCTATGATATCCCAGTTATGCTTGTTCAAATTTATTTAAGGATACCCCTGTGGTCTTAATTCTTAATTTGCGCCCCTTTTACAAGCTTTATAGATTCTCTCACATTGAAAAAAAAAGAATTGCATAGCTAATTTTCTACACTAGGCTTTCTTTTTTAGTGGTAATGAAATGCGAATCTAGTTTAGTTAGCTATTTAATTCCCTATATAAAAGTTATCTTAAGGGTCTGTATCCCCTCTGAGAATTCCTACTTATGGCTCTAAAGCAGCACCCCTCAACGGGGAACTTTTAACTAACAGCTAGTAATTAAAAGTTTCGCAAGTAAAGTATCTTTTTCCTCCAGGGTCTTCTATAACTTTTTTGAAAATTCATTATTAACAGTGGCAGAGAGAACCTCTTCTCATATACAGGACAGGCCGAGTTTAGCACACCAAAATTTAAGTATACACAAGAAGATTCTTAATTATTACAATAAACACTTCTCTCACTCCAAAAGCAAAAAGCTTTTGCTCTATAAAATTTGTATTAGAACTTAAACTTAAAAAAAGCGTTGCTGAGAAGTGTACAGGATTTTTAATAGGTATACGACCTGTCTCTTTATTAGGCCTACAAAAGAGAACTTCGGGGTTTTTGAGTTTCTTTTTGTATTCTACGAAGCGCGAAGTGATGGTTATGCCTAAATAGAAACTGAAAGTAGAACTTCTGGAGTCAAGTTAGCTTATTAAGTTAAGTAGAATTTCGACGACAAAAATACCAGTTATTTAGTTTAGAGAATTTTGGAGATGTTAGCTTCATTTGGAGGGCCCCTTATAAGGAGAGTCCAATTAATCTAGAAATTACCATAAGGATAGTTAGATATTGTGTCGGAGTACTTAAGAATATGCTGTAATCCCTTGAATGTCGTGGTAAGAAGACTTAATTTATCGCTTTCTCTGGCGTAAGAGTCCTTATGGGTTAACCCAGCTTTGCCCAGAACGCCTTACCTAGAAAGGATCAAAAAAATAGACTAAATAGTAGTATCTGAAGAGTATTCTAGCTCCGAGGAGTAAGACGGGTACCGGTTATAGGAGTGCAAGTATAGCTGCTATCAACATCAAAGAGTTATATCCCATGAGAATTTCAGAAAAGTAGGTAAGGAATATTTTAAGGAGGAGTTTCGTGTGTTTCCGCTTTTCCAGTTCATTTTAGAAGTTGCAGGGAATTCTTAAGAGGGGATGCAGATCTCAAGGAATCTAAGGGTTTTTAGAAAATGGAATTAGAGTTCTTAACAAGTTTTACTGAACAAGGGTCTAAACAAAGATTTGTAGCTAGAGGTTTGGGGAAGTTCTAGGGCTCATAAGAGGAAGGGTCTAGTAGCTAAGAAGGTAGTTTTAGATAGGTATAGGAAAGGTGTGGTACGGAGTAAGAGGTCTATCAGCAACAAAAGGGGCACTCTTTTCTTAGTTCTTAGTTTAGGACTCTTCTTATTCTTTCGTTGAACCGATTCCCTTTTTAGAGAGCAAGGCCATACAATTCAGAGGAGTTATACTAGACAGGGGTCTTTTCGAATACAATAAACTTAAGCTAACAGCGGTTGATAATTAGCTGCCTGCCTATTAGATTTAATGATTGATTATAAAAGGTTTATATTATATAGGTATCCATGTGCCCTATTACTTTAGGAGGGGTTTAGCTTCTGTGACAAATTACTCGTAAACGGGTTACTTTTTGAAAATTGTAGGGTTCTTAAGAGGACACTTTTATAGTATAGGGAGGCCCCGTAGTATAGGCTAGGCCGAGACATTCTTAGGAAACACTAAACTAGTAGATAAAAAAGGGTAAAGAGAAACAAGAAAGACTTTTTTCTAAAGCCTGAGTGGCTCAAGACATTGGCGCACAAAAAAGAGGAGCAATTCAGAATTTCGATACAAGATTCTATTTAGCAGGATATGTTTATACCTCGAGGTTTTTTCTAAGTTTGATATTATCTCGCTTATTTATTTCATAAAAGGAGGTCGTTAATATTACTCTTTTACAAAAATTATAAGAGCGAAACCGGGAGTCTTTTAAAATACAAGGCCTGGAATGCTTTTATTAACAATTTTCGAGAGTTGGACCCACAGAATACCACTTAAAATTTTTAATGCAGCGACTTCTTTGACTTAAGACAAAAGGGTAGACTCAGGAGACTGCAAAAGCGCTAAGGTGAGCTCTTCCTCTTAGAATGTATGATTATCCCTAGTTTTATATCGTATTGCTTTTCGAGGTTTCTTAAAGGGAACTTTAACTTGAAGGGGGTTTCTTGCTGAGATATCTTGAAAAGCCCCTTTTTGATATTATAGTAAGGGAAAGCGCGCCCTTAATGCGATGCCTTTTTTGTAAAGCCTAGCTCTTGGTATAGATTCGCGGGCTTTTAGAAACATACTGAATTAGAAATTAGATAAACAAGGAGTGTAAATCGTCTTAAGCTTCTTATTTTAAACAGTACTGGATACCTTTCTATAAAGATATGGAAAATAGTACTTTAGCTGAACCCTTATCGCGTGTGAGACCCGTCTCTAATTAGAAACAGAAGCCTCAGGTATATATTTTATAAATCAAGCTCTTCAAAGGATTAAGGAACTCATTTGTGGGTGGATATAACATAGAAAGGTCAAAAAACCTGCCATCTCAGATTCGAAAAATTATCTTACTAAACTTCATAGACAAGAAAATACTCGATTAGATCTCTGATTCTTCTCTAAACCTATTTCATTATTCTATTGAATCTATATACTAGTGGGCTACCCCGAATCTTCTATTCTATAGGATTGCGTATTTTTTTTTGAACTTATAAAAGGAATCAATACCTACAAAACTCCAATTTATTAAAGATTTAATCTCTTACTCTTTTAGTGGGTATGAACCGCATCTAACATCTAATTAAATACGAGGATTTAGAAAGTGAAAAGGCTACTCGCCAGAAGGAGACTTGGGAGGTATAATATCACTAAGAGGTAAGCACGCTTTGTTCGATCTGAAATCTTAGGTAGTTGCTCTTAAATAAAGTATCTAAACGGACTAGAACCCGCGGCATTCCTATCCTATTGGATTTCCTTTCGCTCTGCTTGCGTTTTATTCTTTTTTTATAGATTCTTGCTTCCTATTCTCTATTTGAGCATACCCTACTAAGCCTATTTTGACAAAAGGGCTATCGCACCTAATAAATGTATAGTAGTTTCTTTCTTTAAGTATTGTACTAGTAGTTACTGTATTAGTAGTTATATGTAGTTAATGTATTGGGGGTTTTAGTTGAGAGTAAACTCTTTCCTAAACATTAGTATTGTATTTAAGTTAATGTACTCTTGTCCTATGCAGTTTCTCGTTAGTGAGTAAGTGTCTTAATAGGTATAGGAGTCAATCTATTATCCCGACTGACACGAAGGAGTTGTACATAGTATTTAAAAGAAATCTCATACACCAACTAGAACACTGCTTCTTCTTCAGATTCCTCTACTTCTATTTCCTAGACAACTCTTTCTCCTTGTTTTCTTTCTATTTGCTTCTTATTTCTTTTGTTTGAGGTACTTAACTTTTGGAGTTTAAGTTGTTTAATGAAGAATAAGAAATAGAAGAGTGTAGGTTTAGAGCTTTCTTATTATAAGTATAAGAGTCAGTAGGTTGTAAAGGGATGCTAAAGTAGATATAGAGTAGTAGATATAGAGTAGAAGAGTTATACAATAGATCATGTTAGAGAGGGATCAATTCACGCACAAGTACCAACAACTTATCTGACTTCCTTCTTGTTTTTGAGTTAGATTGGACTCTGCCTTTGGGGTTAGGTGAGTTACTTGTTTCATTGGACTTGGTTAAGAGCTATACCATTATTTCTATTTTTTAGAGAACGAAAGGCAGAAAGAGACTAGGACCTAAGACAATAGAGACAAAGAATGAAAGATATATATAGGAATGAATAGAGGCATGGAGCGTAGTTAAATGTTCTTGCAGTTAGTTCCTGTAAATTGTAGCTAATGTATTAGAGTTTTCTAAATAAAAAGTTATCGAGAAAGATAGAATAGGAGTTAAGTAATTTAATTTAATTACATTACCTTATGCAGTTTCTCAAGAGGGAGTCTTAAGTCTTAGGTGGATTAGTTACATCCTTGTTACCGACTGAAGTGTTAACGGAGGGAGTTTGACTCTACTTAGTATTTAGAGGTAGTATATACCCCTTCCCCCACTAATTTATAACTTATTCTTCGTCTTCTCCTTCTTGCTTTACTTGTTCCCTTGCTTTCTTTTTCTTATAACCAGGATTTCTTAGAATTCTTACTTACTTGTTCTTATATTTCTTAATATTGAGTTAAGGTTTATATAATAGTTATAAAAAAAAGTAATCGAAGGGAATGTCATGCTAATGTCTTATTGGGCTCTAGGCTTAATTTGGGGCTTGCTGTAGCTGGTTGTTCTTAATGTAGCTAGTGTCTTTTGGAGTTCTTACTCTTTTACTTGCTTCTTGATCTGACTTCCTTTTCTTGCTCTTAATTATTTCTATTGGTTTGAGATTTCCTTCTCTAATGTCTAATGCTAATAAATTCTTTTGTTGTTACTTCTTATTTGTTTTCTTTGTTGCTGCTTGTTAGTTGTTAAGAAAGAAAGGAATGAATAATAGTAATGGTGAAGTAGTTAAGATATAGTTGATATAGATATAGTTCTCTAATAGTGTATAGATAGTTATAGAAGAGAATCTAATAGTTCTAATAGTATAGAAGAAGAGAGTATAGAGGAGTATAGGAATGTAGCTAATTCTTGTTTTCTGTGTTTATCGTTAGCGAGTATACAGGCTTAGAGAGGTTGAAAGTATCTTGACTTGAGTAGGGCGTGCCAAAAAAATTGACCTTTAGGCTTTTGAAGCTCTTATTGGGTAACCAAAAAGGATCCATCTCAAGGCAGGATTAGTAGGCTTTAGTACTTCAACACTAACTATATAAAGAAGTTTTTCCCTAGTTCCTGAAGGTTTCCCAAGAAGTTCCGGGTTTTGGAAAAGTCTCAATTGAATAGAATCCATTTAAGGTCCTTCTTCTAAGAAATTCCTCAGATAGGTAAACCCCACTCTTTAAACCTAGTATATCTATAGTAAACTAGGGCTCTTTCTCAATTTAGTACCTGGAATATCTTTCCCTTTAACAAAAGGAGGACCCTTCCGTATTAAAATGAAAAGGACTTCTGACTTAAGGGAAAGGTCTCTTTGGGTTAACGGGCGGGAGAAGATTAAAGGAACCTTAGGATCTATTGCACGTTAGTATAGCATCAATTCAAAAGAGTCTTTTTAAAGTCAAAACAGGGGTTGCCACTTCTTTATACTGTACTGGAAACCAACTTTTATTAGCAAGTTACAGAAGTTTCAATTAAAAGCATAAGACTTTCTTCTTGTGGCGACCCTTTAGTTAAAAAGGAGAGTAAAGAGGTGTAATACAAAAAATAGGATTATCTAACATTAGATTAGAGTTGTAACATAATAAACTTAGCCAGTAGCACTTTTAGGTTTCACAAGATTCAATTTATTCGTAAGATATATAGGATATGTCTAGTTAAACTCTATACAAAAACAAAAAAGCATTTAGTAAGGAACAGGAGTTTTGTACTAGATCTGGAAGGTTTTTTAAGAAATTCTCTAATATACTTTTTTGTATTAGAGTCGTGTTCAATTTACAAGATTTACCGTCCTATCCTAGTAACTCAGTAAAACTCCCGTTTGTTCAATATTTTTTGTTACAAACTCTTAATGGACTACTACAGAACTATTTATAGTTTAAACTATGTTCCTAGCTCTAAAAGAGAGAGCACTTATCTTGTAATTCTAGAACTTTAATAAAAAGGAACCTATATGCACCTGGTTTTGGAGAGTTATAAAGCGTTTATTGGCAGGGAAAGCTTTTACAAAATTCTGCTTATTCAGAAGCAGTTTCTTATCTACAAAGAGACCTGTGTTATCCGACTTTC